>JBCAUA010029306.1:0-12361 GCA_038406235.1 Peronia verruculata
TTTTAGTCTAATTTGACCGGGCCGAATTTGATGGTAAGGGTTAAAATCATCCCCCCCCCCCAGCAGATTCCAAAATGACTTTCAGGACCCGCCCCCCCCCCCCTTAAGTGCTACACATTTTATTTTCAAATGCCCGACTTACACGAAACTCATCTTTGTCATGAAGAAGGGATCGCTTAGTTTGAGACAGCTACGTCCTCCTACGCATTCGTTTGTGCATGTGGTTGTATTTTCATGTTCTTATCCCTCTAAATATCTAACGTTTCTCTTCCTCTTTCACTGCTCTCTTCTTTTTGTGGATTTTTTTTTTTTTCTCTCTTGGGATTCAAGCTTTTCCCCCTTCATTTTTATGACTTGCTAGTCTGTCCTTCTTGTCAGTTTTTTCAATCTTTCGTTTTTCTTTAACTACTCTTTCAATTTTCATTTTGCCATCTATCATTTTTCGTTGTCTTTCCTTCCCTCCATCCAGCTCTAACCACCACAAACACCGTAGAGAAGGACGGAATCAACAAAATCGACCTACTGAAGTATGGAGAAGCCACGTTGGTGTCACGTTACTACGTACCCATTAGCTACGACTTCACGCTAGCGGGACGCTTTGACGCAGCGCCCACGGACACGTTACGTGACTTCCATGCCCGGCTGTCCGGTGGTCAGTTAAGTGTTAGTGTGAAGAAAAAAGTGAGGGCCAGCATTGTCTACAGCACAACAGAAGAGGTTCTCAAGTTGCTTGTTTACAGAGCCCTAAGCCAGGGGAACTATCTCTACCTGAAGACAAGCTTTGCAGGTAAATAATTTCCCACTGATGTTTTGCTAAGCCTGAGTACATGCTGTCATCAGAGGCTACCTTTCAACTCATGACTTTATGATTACCATTGTTACATTAAAATAATTGCTAATCTATGAAATCTCATTTCATCTCTTTATAACCATAAAATACAGCCATCTAATAGACAGAAGGAGAGAGAGAGAGAGAGAGAAAGAGAGAGAGAGAGAGAGAGAGGGGGGATAAATTAAACATGGAGAGGAACAGGACAGGTGAGAGGGAAGCAGTTTGGAATTCTGAAACTTTTCCATGACCAAATCAGTTGCTCTCTGCCATTGGCTGACATTATGAATTACTATGTTTTTTGTATTTTTTTTTTCGTTTTTTGTGCAGGTATACATCTGTCAACAGTTAACTGGGCAATGGTTTTGAAAATTTATTGTTCTATACCGTTCTAGAAAGGTTGGGTTACTTTAATCGATTAATAATACTGTAATTTATAAATGTCTTATTATTAATACATGTATGTGTATTCCTTGTATTCAAGACCGTAATGCTGTTCAGTCGGTACAGCAGTGGATAAGCAGTGGTAATTATGGTAATCGTGGTAGTATTACTATTTTAAGTAAATTAATGTGTGAAAAAATCAGAAGTAGTTTTCTAGCAGATGCAGTAGTAATGGTGGTATTGATCGTAGTAGTAACAGTAGTAGTAGAAGTAGTAATATTAGTACTGCTGATAGTAGTAGAAGTAGTAGCAGAGAAAGTTGTCAGTCTATTGCTTCAAAAAGCTGTCACTCTGCTGTCAATATTTCTGTTTCTATTAGAAATTTAAATGTAACATAGGAGATGCAGTTACTATTATATTTTGTTACTGCCTGTGGTCTTGCCAATTTACTTACTATTCTTTTTTCGCGACCAGAACCTGCTCCATCACGTCGCAGACTTCTCCAGGTCACTTCGACCCCCACGGTGACTACCTCATCTCTGAGCGCCACCTACTGGGACAACACATGTCCCTGCTGGAGGTCTGACTCCAATGTCCAGGTAGTGTCTGTTTGCCTCTGACCACCTTGACCCAAACCTTAAACTTCTCATCACAAGCATTGAGGACTTTGGTGCGGCCTCTCTTTATTGCTACAACCACTTGTGCTACTTCTACCACTACGGCATCTACATTTACCTTGCGTACTGCTACCATTACTATTACATTACTTAGCTATTATATTATGTCAACTTTTACTGCTGTTGTTACTGTTACTGATGTTACTACCACTACTATTTCTGCTATTGTTACTTTTACAACCAATAAAACTCCAATAACGACTAATACTGTAACTATTACTGCTGCTGTTACGGTACTGCAACTATTTATGCAGGTCTCCTGCCACTACTACTGCTATTACTACTATAACTACTATTACCACCTTTACTATTATACTGTTACTACTATTAGCAGAAACACTACTACTATTACTACTTCTACTACTACTACTAGATCTACTGCTTGTGCTACTACTACTACTACTACTACTACATCTACCACAGCTACCGCTGCTGCTAACTACTATTACAAACTGTAATGATTAGACTGACTAGGATGAAGTACCACACATTACTCTCGTACGGCAGGTTACCCAAGTAGATGACTCTGGCAGTGTACAGTTCACCTCCAACTTCTTTGGGTCCTTCTCACTGAGCGAGGTTCTGATCGGCCCAAACCTAATCGACTTTGACTCGCTGTTTGCCAACTTCGCAGCCAAACTAGAGGACAGTCCGTATGTGCTTGCTCTGAACTGTGTCCTCATCTTTCTGACCGTCATTCTGGCACTCATCCTCAGAAGAATGGACAAGAAAGACCATGGTCAGGTACATGTCTCTATGATATTAACCCATTCATACAAACAAGTCGCATCCACAGGCCCAAAACAACCTGAACAGGACATCGTTTTGACTAGCTCAGTTTCTTTCTCTTGCCAGACAAAATATTCATTGAAAAAAAAAAACACACACTTTTGCCTACTTTGCTTGAGATACGCACCATAAAAAGTCCAAAAAGTATAGTATAAAGAAAATATTTTCTTCTTATTTGCTATAATTTTATCAGTATTTTTTAAACTCAGTTTCTCGATGGCATGAAGTAAAGATATCTTGTTTTTCCCCTTTTTACACTGCTTGCTCAACCCCTCTTTTGTCTGACATAGGGAAATAGTAAGGCTGGGCACAATGATCTCCTATTGATCTTGCTGTGACGTTATAACCATCGTTTACTCATATTAATTACGAAGATATAGATACGTGGCATATACATTCTTATGATAAAGGATTCAATGTGGCTTTGATTGTTTTGAAGTGAATTCAGGCCTTAAAGTTTTAGGCACGACCAGAAAGAGTTTCCTCAGGAGCCTGTTGAACTGCGAAGTGACTGTGATGAAGTTTTTCTGTGATTTCATTGCATCTTATCAGATTTGTTGTAGTTTTTTTTTTTTTTTGGTATCGTTTTATCTTTTCAACTTTCAGAAATTACAAGAACAAAAGGCAGTCTTTTCTCACTACCAGCCCCAGTATTTTATATGAGCATCTTGACTTTCAAGACAGAGACAAGTAGCCGATAATTAACATAAATTCTCAGTTGGAACTATATAGACACTCATGTTGAATACATAATATGCTAAGATGAAACATATACAATCTAAAGAACCTTCATTGTAAGCAAGAGCTGAGGTTAATGCTTAAAACAGCATTCAGTTACTTGTGGACGAAACAAACGTTTAAATTTTCCACAATAATTAAAAGATATTTTAAAAAATCCCTTTTTCATTGGTATCTAATAATGGAACACACGATTTGCGAAAAAAAAAAAAAAAACCGAAACAAAACAAAACAAAAACACGAAAGTATGTCAGGGATTTTCCTAGGTCATTAAACCATTAACACACTACTCAGTAATTCTATTATTTGGAGGCATATAGGTTCAATAGATTCATGACGAAGAGTTTAAGTCATCTTTCCCACCCACCCTAGCAGGGTCAAATAAAAAATAAAAATGGGGCAAACTTATGGCCCGGGACATGAATCGATGGATATTGGTGAATTTTATAGCTTCTGAGCCTACCTGTCATTGTCAAGAACTAGATTGATAGATTCTGTAGATGGTAATTGTGTTTTTACTACTGTGATTTAGTTACCTGCATCTTCCACAGTGGGCATATCTACCGTTGCTAAGCAACAAAGAAAGTGACCAGTGGCATTACGCCATTTCCGTACAAACTTCCATGAATTCCCCACGCCGATTGGATTCACTGCCCTGCCTGAGTGTCATTGGACAATACAGTCAGAGCAAACCTGTGGCTTTGTATGATGGAATTCGACAGGTTTGTTCCATGAGTTTGTAATAAATAAGAGTTATAGACAGTTTAGTAGGTATCGGTTTTATTAATTCTGTTTATACTGACCAGGTATATTGATTCTATTATATGTATATTATTAACATTTTTTATGAGTTGTTTATAATTCAACTTTATATTGGTAAGATCTCTTGAGTTCTTTTGTATTACGTCTTTATGTGGGATTATTATCTGTTTATAATTTAATTGTAGTGTTATCATTATTACTATTATTATTATAAAATATACACCTTAGTCAGGTTTCGGTCTGCAGAGTGTCCACTATCTACTGCTGATACTGTGTTCATAAGTAGATAAGCAGATAGATTATCGATATGAATCTCAAATAATATGTTATATTGCATGTTTTAGAGAAGTGCAGTAAGAAAAATTCAAATCCTAGATTTCATCCCTGTTCCTTTTGAAGTTGCATTGCCTAGTCCTCAGTCCAGGTATCTGGATTTATTTATTGGGCAGAGTTTCGACACAGAATTTACTGCAATGTTACATTTTGAAAAGCCTTAATAATTGTACATTTGTATGTCCCTCTAATCAGGCACGTCACGTTTACACTAAAAAGACATAGAACGGATCTGAAAACGTTATGTTATAGCTGTGCTGTAACCACATCTGACTCACTGTATACCCGCTCCTACTGTTCTACAATAATTATTGCAGTGTTTTAGTTAGGATTTGTTTGTTTAGCTGTGGCTATTGGTTAATGGTGCGTATTCCTTATAATAATGACAAACATACCGGTATTCATTTTCATGCCTGGGGTCATTTTTGAAAGTTAAAACAAAAAAAAAAAATGTTTTGTTTTATTATTTTTGTTTTTAATGGTTCATCTTTACAGTCACTTCTACACTTTTTTTCTTTCTTTGGTTTATTTATTTATTATTATTATTATTTTAAATTCTGTTGCAGCTCTAGACTAAAACAATAACAACAAAAGATTTTTATGAAACAGGA
Organism: Peronia verruculata; assembly: GCA_038406235.1. Lineage (NCBI taxonomy): Eukaryota > Metazoa > Mollusca > Gastropoda > Systellommatophora > Onchidiidae > Peronia > Peronia verruculata. The sequence continues at coordinate 5,124 of JBCAUA010029306.1, forward strand.
GTAAAATGGTAGTAGTGACAGCAAAACAGCTAAAAATGAGCTTACGGGATTCTTACTCTGGGTATTTAACCACTTATTGCTTCTACATATAGATCCCATTCCTAAGGGGTTTTTTTTTTCTAAAAATTAACAATAATTTCAATCTGCTCAATATCAGAGTTAAATGGTTGGAAGTTATGAGCTGCAAACTTTCAGTTCCCAATTTCTCAGAAGTTGATGGAACCAACTTAAATCGTTATGTTTTAATGTTTTAAGAGGACGTTATATCAACAACAAACTCTCTTTGCAGAACTTCAGTGCTGGCTGTACCAACAACTTCATTATGTCAACAAATTGCCATCTTGGTGCCCTCATGGAACTGAAGATCTGGCTGGGCGCGGAGCCCCGAAAACGTACTCACCCTGGCTCGAAGGAGTCTGAAAGATGCCAGAGTAGACCAGGCGTTGATCATCAGAGAGAAGGTGTTAAACCAGAGGCCAGTTCTGGACAGCATGACGTCAGTGAAGACAGGCGAGAAAGGCTCTCGTGTTTTTGTTGTGCTGGTTGCTGCACTCGGTGCCGGAAGAGGAAGAGGGAGGAAAAATATCGTGACTGGAAACTGGATCAAGTCGTCATTATGGACATTTCAAATGGCAATAAGTATGTACCCTTGTTACGTTGGTGATGTCAATGGGTTAAAAACCAACGCGGAAGTACGCCAGGTGTTTTCCTGCGTCATTAAATCATTTACACAGTTTACTACTGTTATTATTTGGGGGGCATCTAGATTCAAAGGAAGTGGATAGGTGGACCCCGGGTATATATAAATATATATCATCTGTAATTATTCATCATCAATGATCAATGCACACCATCTATAATTAGCTCGTCGGACCTACATGTTAGCGGTAGGGTGGACCGTCACTCCGCTCGTCGGACCTACATGTTAGCGTTAGGGTGGACTTGCGCCGGTCGAGGGTCCCAGTTGGTTGAGCCAGAGGGGTTGTTATAGGTCTCTATGACAACCGAGAAGGTAAAGAAAAATGAAGAGTGCGTCGCCCGGGGTCCCCCTATCATCTACCCATGTAAAATTGAAGTACGTTAACCCATTACCACTCAGTCTGAATTCTTACTCACAATATGGGAGGTAACTTGGTGATTTTACCCCCAACAATTTTAAAAAATGTATAGGGAAACAAACTATCAGACCACTCCACATGCAGCTTTCACTGTAAAAAAAACAGTAAAATTATCTCTGGAGGTTGTAGGTTGTAGAATTTCTACAAATCATTATCATATTATAGTTTTTCAAACAATCTCAGTATCTCATCCATGTCTAAACACACACCCAACTTCAAAAATTCACTGTGAAGTAATGGTTCAAGCTGCACAAATGAAATTTGCGCTGGGTGACGCCATTTTGAACAACCTGTCAAGTGATCTCATCAAAATCTCGCTAGTGGCTTTATTTTCTACTACCTGGATACCCCACGGCGTTCGTGGGAGATTTTTTTTTAAAGTCCTGCGACTTAAAATTTATGGCCAGCATGCGCACCTCGATGCTGATATTTTGCATCATTAAACTGAATATTACTCAAAGAAAACGTCTTTTGAACACCCGTCATGTGTCCGGCACGGAAGTGATGGCGGACAAACTGATAGGTTGGCATTATAACAATAAATTAAAACAAGTCTGTAAACTCAATCAAAATAAAGATTAGCCTATAACACAGTTGGGTATCAGTTGCCCACATCTGTAATTTTATTTGAATTTCAAATGCCAGTTGACTCTGACTTTATTGGACCATAAGATAAGTGCCACGCCCCCTGATCGCTCTTATTATAGAGATGACTATGAAAGCTACCACAAATCACAAAAAAAAAAAAAAAAAGGGTAATTTGGCGTATGCTGAGGAAATGAACGAGCGTCAGCAAGCAGCGTGTATTGACGGTTCCATGTGGTATCGGGTTAATGCTAAATGACACCGGATTTGCGGCCAACGGGGAAATTACTGTCAAAAGTCTATTTTCCTACTAAAGTAGAAAACCTGACACCCCTCAACTGATGAAATACCGCCTATTACAAGTGTACATACAGAGAGAGAGAGAGACAGAGACAGACAGACAGACAGACAGACAGACAGACAGGCAGACAGACAGAGAACCATACTGACTGACAGATGGATGAATACTCACTGTAGTGTAAAGCACAGGAGCAGACTACAGACACAGAGAGCCCGACTGATAGACAGACGTGCGGATGAATAGACAGATAGAGGTAGATATAGGAAATGAAAGAACAGACAAATGTCGGACGAATAAGAGATTGTCAGTGTGACAGACAGATCCGTATCATCATACTATATTATCACAGACATTAAGTAACATCAGAGTGACAGACATACAGACATGACAGACAAACTTTGACAGGAAAAAAAAAACTGAATAACAAACAGACACCCGCGAACATAAACACAGTCGAACAAACAGACAAGGAGACAAAAGGATGAATGAATGGAGAGATAGATAGTGACAGACATGCCGATAGAAAGCTGGACTGACAAAGCCTGGCTGACTGACAGACAGACAGACAGAGACAGGTTTATCTCTAACATTATTGAGATGCGACACGATGAAATCAGGCTCTCGTCAAATTTTGAGCATATAGAGTTACATGTATTCTTATCACTGTGAAGATTATTCATTTTCCTTTCTGACTGTAAACAATTTTTGGTTCTTTCTTAAGTAGGAGTCAAGATATGGACAATTAAAGGCGATGGGGTGACCTGTTGCTGCAGCTGAATTTAGCGAGAAAATAGCCGATCAGTTTTGTTTATCCTTATTAGGCCATACCACTAAATTACATGTACAAGTTTTGGGCTTCAAAATCTATTTCAGTAAATTGAACTCTGAAATGCATTTTTAGACTGATATAAAAGGGTTCTGTGAAGAAAATAAAATTGCGTTAAAAATGCATTCACTGTTGAAAAACAGGTGATTTCTCCGATCGCCTCACTTTGACGAACGCCTGATTTCATCGTGTCGCGTTGCAAATCATAACCATAAGGTAATGTAAATGATAGGCCCGTTAAAAAAAAAGGGTGTGACAAAGACGCAATCATCGGTTACCAGTCAATTAAATTTGAGTCTGACAATGTTGAACCGACAGTTAATGGATTTGCAGGCCTGAGGGGGCATTTCTAGGTTTCGTGACCAGAAAGATGAACTTTTACGGTTTCCTGTTCTCTGCCATCAAAACGACATTACTTTTTGGCAAAGATGTGTGTTTGTATGTGTGCCTGTGTGTCAGCCCTCAGGTGTGTGTGTGTGTGTAAATGTGTTCAGGTGTGATTATGAGAGTCGAATACGCATGCCTGTAAATGTTATAATATACACTGTAAAATGGTTACTGTTATTAAGAAAACGCTTACAATGAAACTAATACAAGAATCTTTGGGATTTTTTTGTTGAGTAATTTGTTATGCTTACAATGAGAATGAAACAAAACTATGGGCTGGTAAGAAAACTACTCATATAACGAACTGTTTCCGTTCCTTCGATGGCACTTTCTTTTCATATTAAGCCTAGCTCAGGTGCCAGACCAGTTCCTTCCCACAAAAAATATATCGTGGGCTCAGGTCTCGGTTGCCGTATCTCCATTTTTCACATTTTGAGAAAATTGCTGTTATATGTTCAGCAACTGTTTTTGTACCTACGAGGTAGGACAAAATGAGTTTCACAATATACCTGTGTGGGCAAGAGATAAGACTACAGTATATGGCAGATTTACTATCCCTTTTTCACATGACATATATCTCTCCAAATCGACCAAAATGGAGATAGGATTACAAAGAACTGAACTCGCGACATGTAGGTTACACATGTATATTGAGTAGGCTACACTATACTATTATTATTACAAAACAATATCATTATATCAGATGTCTGATTTAGTCCCAAGAACAACTTATACGGTGTACTGAGTTATAAGATTATGTGGAACTGTTCATTGCGAATATAATTATCACAATAAGCTGACATGATTGATTGGCACGTGGCACAGTGACGTCAGAGGACAAGACTCACGTGCTGGTACTTTCTAAAGCACGTGGCGCCATCCACAGACGGGATAATAAAAATGTACGTCTTTCAATCTCCTGTGGATGGTTACCTCTGTCGCCCACATATACACATGGTACTTAAATTGAAAATTAAGTTCTAAGTCTTCAACTTGTCATATTTTTTTGTCAAAACAACATGGGGTAGACTCTAGTTGTCTTTGTTTTTTTCAATGTAAAAATAACAATATTTGACATAAAAACATATTAAATCAATCAAATGTCACTACATGCATAACATTACATTAAGACATACATGTATGCATTTGAAGGCTATATAAGTTTTCTTGTTGTTGTTTTTAAAGTTTCACCTTGTAGCATTATGATATGTTACAGGGAAATCATGATTTTTTTTTTTTTTTGTCAAAACATTTTTTCCTGGCTTGTTATAGAATATTTTTTTCTCTCCAAGTAACACTATTAGTGCTTTTTCTCGTACGTTACATTGTGAAAAATTATCATGCAAACAAAACATTTAGATATTGAATCTGTAGGCCAAAAACTATGAAAATGACTTGCAATGTATTTCTCCAGCATTCGATTAGTTAGTGTAAACCCCTTTACTAGATACATTTAAGAAGAACACACACACACACACTAGGTGCACGAGGTAAGGTAGAAAACATGCTACTAAAACCAAATAAAAGACATCCTGTTCATACAACACGAATCTGGGTAACAACTAACATGTTACCATATCCAAGAAATAAAGTGATACTGTACACAAGATACATGTTACCATGTTACCCAGCCATGACTGAATCTGACAAAAGATGAGACGCGGACAACTAAATCTATGTGTAAAGTGAACAAAATTAACTTTTATTTTCTTTGTTCACTGATAAACAGCTTAGATAAAGGACAACATACACTGACATGACATTTCAGTTTTGGTCATACCATATCTTTTCTCTCCCTCTCTCATAAATACACACACACACAGACACACACACACAAACACACACACACACTGTAACTATGACGACACTGACAAAGCGTCCGTCCATCCTCTGACAAATCCCATGGTACTCACTAACTGTACACAGGATAAGATAGATAAACTTCATTCGTCCTCAGCAGAATATTTCATTTCAAGTTTATGAGACATAGTAAAGTCCTGTAAGATACATACACACTTACACGTAAATATATAATATACATGTACATAGCACATAACACCAATGCCAGGCAAAGTAGAGAAAAAACATTCTGTCAATTTGGAAAGGATATGCTGGCATGTGCAGCCCAAGAGCTGGGAAAACAACGTGCTTTCATAACCAAAGATTCTTTGCTGAAAAGGTTCGAAGAGTTTAAAGCCACAATTGTGTCAGTTGACTCAACAATCCTGCTCGACCCACAACACATTTACAATCGCCATGAGTTGGGGAATGCTGGAACAGGGCGTGTTTTGTCTTTCGTTGAGACAAAATTTATACATGTACATGTATATCGGATCGGAAGTGAACACAAAAAAAAAAAAAAAGGAAAAAAAAACATTTAACTGTGTTGATGTTTTGTACTACATGCGGGCACTTCATTTGACCAGTTGATTTATCCTGTTCCTCGAATTCATGGATTCAACCCGAAAGACGTATTCAGGGAGTCATTGATGACCGATTCCCCCAATGGCCGGACAAATCAAACATTGTTTTCCCTGATTGGTTCGGATCTGTTTTTATTCCACAAGCAGCACAAGTCAACTGGTGAAGAAACCAATACATGTACTTGTTGATGGCCACTTCAGTCACCAGTCTATACCATGGTGAAGAAACCAAGACTTGTTGATGGCCACTTCAGTCACCAGTCTATACCATGGTGAAGAAACCAATACTTGTTGATGGCCACTTCAGTCACCAGTCTACTCCATGGTGAAGAAACCAAGACTTGTTGATGGCCACTTCAGTCACCAATCTATACCTGCCGCATCCCTCTGTAAAGAGAATGACATCATTATCAACGCTCTTCCTCCACACTCATCGCTGTCTTGGCCCAGCCTTTACATGTCTGAATGTCGAAAGGCTGTCCGAAAACAAAATGAGGACGAAAGCAATCACCAAACAGACATTCGCCAATGTTTTCAAAGAGGCATATCAACAACGATTCAAAGGGATCTTTGTCCTCAAGCATTACGAAGCTGTGGATGATAGCCATGTGATCCCTGCAAAATTGACTGTCTGACAGAAAGTATTGTGCCACGTGAATCTACTGTATCAGTCTTTTACTACTGTCTTACTTCTAGGTATGATTCGTTTCTCCTTGATATGTCCTGTAATAAGATATAATGATCAAAGACTCGTTCACTTCAAAGTTCCATGTAACTACAGCTCTTCAACGTCAAGATGGTAGACAACGATCGACCAGTTATCTTCCCTGTCGTCTCCATCTCAAGAAAGGAACAAGATGAAGGCAGCGGCTAAAAAGTAATAACTCACTGACGTCACCATCAAACTGTGTGTCAGAGCCAAAACACCTCAGAACATCAAAACTGTCCTTGGTGTAAAGATGATCGTTTGGTTGTTTGTTTGTGTTAGGGTTAACGGCTACAATCTTTTAACGGTGATGTGAGAACCTGGTGTCAAAATGTTCAAGAGTGAAGATGTTGTTGGGCATCTACCGGTACTGTATTTTGAAATGAGCTTAATAATCAGGCAAGTCAATCTGTGTACATGAAAACATAGGAGCAGTTCCTGGCATATCCTTTAGCGACACAAAATGGAAGTACGTTAAGGGTAAATAGTATTGGATATGGGTCCAGCAGAGAAATTATTGACGATAAAAAAGTAGGAAATCCTACTAAAGTAGAAAATTTGACATCTCTGAATACTCTACCGTCTGCATCAACATCAACCAATAAAGCTGACAAGGCCCATTTCCTGTACAGAGTGTAGTCAGTAGAGTGTATTTTGGCATCAGACGATGTTATACTCCTCACAAGTGGGAGCAAAATCCAGAAGTAACGTGGAGATGTAGGGCAGCGAGAGACCCTAGAGAAAGACGCTCCTGAACTTGGGATTTCCAAAAGTGGCCAGTGAAGATTCTGACACTGTCATGAAAAAAAGCATTTCGGAGTGTCTATCTGGGCCTAGTATTGCAATGAGGAAGCATAGGCAAATAAAAAAGTTGCACCACAAAACAAAGGCG
>JBCAUA010029317.1:0-26524 GCA_038406235.1 Peronia verruculata
CTTAGCAACTTTTTGATACCATTTTTACACGCAGAAAAGGCAGTACTTTTAAGAGAAAACAAAAGCTCAAAATCGCAGTTTTTTTGGCAAAATCCACATTTCAGGACCCCCCCCCCCCTTCTTAAGTAGAAGTTTAGATGATGGTAATGAAAGACAATAGGATAACCTGTTGCTGCAGTTGAATTTAGTGAGAAAATGGTGGATCGTTTTTTTTCTAATCCTTATTACCCCTAAATTACAATTTTTGGGCTTTTCAAATTTAACTCTGAAATGCATTTTTAGATTGATAGAGAAAGGTTCTGTAAAGAAAAAAAAAAACAACTACAGATTCATTCACTGTTGAAAAACATGCGCTTTCTCTGGGTACCTCAGTTTGACAAGGGCCTGATTTCATTGTGTCACATATCATTTTTATTCTGCAATGGCATATTTACTTTATTTGATTTTCTGGACATTAATGAATCGTGTAGAGACATACACCAATGGAATTTGCATAGCTCTATCATTTTTAAATACATCTAAGAAAAAACAAAACAAAAAAACAAATGACTGGAAATGATGTACAATGCAGTTGATTTTTGAAAATGCCAGTGGCCTTTTGACATTTTACTTTCATGATTCACCTGATATGTCTGTTCAGAAAGACAAATCTGATCAGATTTTTTAGTAACATAAAGATATTTTCTGCTTGTTTCTGTCAATTCAACCAGGGTTCAGATGATGCTATGCCTATGTGGTATGTGATGGATGAATTCGGAAGTCGAATCCAACATTCAGAAGAGCCAAATTTCAGGATTGTCCCCTTCATCTATGCTGGCACAGGTTTGGCCTACTCCATCATGTGGCCAATCAAAGAAGTGAACAGAAATGGTACAAAAAAATAGATAATTGTGTTGTGGGGAGCATGTGTGAGATGTTTCATGTTAAGGGCTTTATTTTGTCAGTGGTTAGAGAAATGCATGTATTTTACTTTGTTGAGAATGTTATTGAATTATATGATGTTCTCATTCAAAGATAATTTAGCTGTGATCCCTATGGTCAGTGAAATACAACTACCAGCCAGTCCTCATTTTATATCTATAATTTATTTCACCTGTGACAGGACATATCATGAGGTCAGTTCTCTGTTGCTCTTTCACCCTTTTTCATATTTTGAGAAAACTGATGTTTTATGTTTAGCAACTGTCTCTGCACATAAGAGATAGGACAAAATGATTTTCAGAATCTGCCTGTTTGGGCAAGTGATTGGTGAAATAATTACACTATATGATAGATTTACTATCCCTCTTTCATATGACAAATATATCTTCAAATAGCCCAAAAGGGGAGATAGAGCAAGATAGAACTGAGCTCATGATATGTTGCATGCTTTACTCTTTCCACACTTGACCCTGTTCCCATAGCTGGCCATCTTCAAACACGCCAAATTTCATGACCCAATTTCTGACCATGTCTTCTGTACAAAGATCTATTCCTGCATCAGCCTAAAGCAAATAAACCATGGAAAATAGGTATCAAATAAAACAGAGGGAATCATAGAAAATGAAGAAATATTAATGGACGTATTGGTGCTGTGTGAGAGAAGAAAACTGACATGAAACTTAACAGCAACCCGAAACAACATCTTTTACATAATATTTTTGAACTTACAGTTCAAAGATCTAAATCTACTGACAATATGTTTCACTGTCCAATAAACTAATGGTAAATCCTCATTTCAAACAAATCTAGCCCTTTTCCAGAGCACAATGATGTAGGTGAACATTTCATTAAGGGGCGTAGATCTATGGCGAATGTAGACAAACTCTCTCTCTCTCTCTCTTTCTCTCTCTCTCTCTCTCTCTCACACACACTCACGCGCGCACACACACACACACACACACACATATTTTGCTCATTCAAACATACTTTCAAAAGTGATGTTCTTTTCTGGTGACCTGGAAGTAAACTTGCTTGTTTCGACTGGATCGGCAAAATCTGTGTATTTACCCAGCCAAATTTTCTGGCTTGAGATCTTTCCATGATCTCCGCCCGAGCTAGATTTTCCAACTTGAAGAGACAAGGATCTAAATTCTAAAATTTTATATATAAATGTGACTTTATTTTAAAAATGTTTTGTTATGATAGCTACATAGCTTAAGGTAAGTCGACTTGGAACAATAGTGTACAGAAGAAAAATGATGGAAATCACTGTTTCGTGTCACTGTAAGTCCAGTTACTATGTCAACATTGAAGCATGTCATGTTATTTCTGCAATACACAAGCCGTAAGTCGACATACAACAGTGGTATTTCAAAACAAGTTGGGAGAGTAGAAAATACACATAGGGAACTTGAGTTCCAACAGTAATATTTCAAGATTTTTACATGGTGTTCATTTACATCATGTTTTTTTGTAAAAATAATATCTTGTAAACGGATAAAATAAAACGAATACAAGATTTTGTCTCATGATGCACCAGCCCCATCCGTACTCAGGGTACAGATATCTGAAAATCACAAAAATCGGACTTACGGCAGCCGTATTTCCGGGCACCATACACAGTGAGCATTAACGAGCACCCACGTACCAGAAAACAAAAGGCTTTGACAAAATATCTGAGCTCTTTAAAAAAAAAAAGGTATAAAATACTTTGACAATTGAAAAACAACTGAAAATGAAAGGCCTTTATCTTTCATTTTGTAGATGAAGTGACACGGAATTACATTGAAGGGGAAAGTAACGAAGAAGTGCGGCAGGCTCGACTCTTACCATGGGAACCTGTTGACTTGACAGATGTTGATTTTGCACAAAGTGAACCAGAACCTGCCTTTTTTGAAGTAAGTTGCTGGAAGTGCATATGTGATCTAGCCAGAGGTGGGAGTAACCTCTTCATTTAAATGGCAAACAAATTAATATTCAAGGCACAGTACAAAGAATGTGCAGGTGATTTTAAAAGTGCAGGTAAGAGCATACCATTTTTTTTTTTTTTTTTTTAATTTCTTTCATTTTTCTGATTTTCAGAAGTAATTTTTGGGGGGTAAAAAATTGGTGACACAACCATAGAGAAATCAAATCTAGTTGATGTTTTTGAAGTATGGAGCTTCTCAATTTGTGTAATCTACATTATCTATCAAACAGATACCTCCATAACAGGTGCCTCTCATGTTCTTCCTCATGTTTCACTACAGGCCCACAGTCAGGGTGACACAGTGCCACCTTCAGATTTTGAGTTTCCAGGTTTGCCCAAGGACAGAAATTTGAAGGTCTATGTTGAGTATGAAGCATTCATCCCACATTTAACAGATCCCAGATTTGAAGTGGTTGACGACCCAAAAGACGCCGACATTCTGTGGTATTTTCGCAATTTCCATGAATTTTTGTAAGTAGATTGGCACTCTCTTTCTCAGTTGTTTTGCCACTTGTATTTTGTAGTTTGTGTCAACTCCTAGGAGAGAGAAAACATCAAGCGGACAGAATGTTATAGTTTGTACAGAAACAGAACAAAAAAAAATGCTGAAGGAAAAAAAGAAAACCTACATAAAATATGTGAAAAGCTGAAGATATAAGTTGAAAAACTATGATGAATTGTTTGAACCGATCCCATTTTCACTCAATTAGACATATGTACACATCAAAGAAGAAACATATGGGTGAAATGAAAAAAAGTCAATAAATTACCAATTAGATGAGTATCGTTTGAGAGTTAGTCAATATGTAGATTTATACATGCACTGCAGTAGTTTTAAATGCAACCTGAGACCATGTTTTGATATTCTCCTGAGACATGAAATTGATCCAGATTTGATCCACAGCAATTCTTATGTGATAGTGATTCACCGTTACAGTTGTACAGTTGTACCCCTGTGAATCTGTCGTGCCTTTAGATAAATCTTTCGATTCTTCAGTCAGATAATCTTTGTGATCTTCTGTATATGTATGTCCCACCTACTTTCTAATTCTGGTTGGCAAAGGCTATCATTAATAGTGAAACGTAATTAAAAATAGATTTAGATCAGCTCGGTAATTTTTTTCAGCTAACAGCTGCAGTGCAAGTAAATAAAATATTTATGTCAAACTTCCTACTTTTTAGTTCTCATCAGTTTCTTTGCTGGTCTCAAATTCTTCTTACTGTGTAGATTACAGGAAGTACTTTTCAATTTTTTCATTGTCACAAACTCTGGATGTTGAACAGATATATCGTGATGTTGTGTGGTAATCAGGTGGGCAGACGGGTGAGACGCACACAGGAACAGTGAAATAAGAACGGGAATCTGCGACGTCGAAATGACGCAGAATTTATTGCAGGTGTTTGAAACAATATACACTTCAGGGCGGCTGTCTACCCTACACTACACTACACTATACTACACTACACTACACTACTTCTTGCTCTACACACTTCTTGCTTTCCTAACCTCTTGCTTTACACTCTGGCTGGGCCCCTGTATATACAGACACTCAGCTTATCTAGAACACTCTCTTCGCGAAATCTCTCAAAGCGACTAGTGCATGCACATGACACATTAAACACACACATGATTGCATGGGCCCCCTACACACAGTTACAGTCAGATGAGTATCACTCACAACACACGGGCCTAGAGTACACACGACTTTACCAGACCACAACCTCTAATCTTATGATTACTGCCCAATTATGATTCATTACATACATCTTACTGTGAGATTGTGATGGCAAAGAAATAAAGGTGTGATGTTTCATGCTTTTACATACAGACAGAATGAAGTCCCTGCACCATTCTTCAAAGCAGCAGATATTAATAGGGATCCACCACCCTTAGATATTGTATATGCACCTGATTCATGACCTCAAATTGTTTTGCTTTTCTGTGATGCCCTCTGGGTATGTGAACATATGGTGACCTATTTTGTCTCGCTATGACCCATCACCACAGAAAAATGTTCCAATTTGTCCAAGCTTCTTCTTTAAGTATCAGAGAAGTTGAGAAGCAGGCTGGTAAAGATTAGACATGATGGTGGACCTGGCATCAAGTTAGGGTGAACCACGTTGAGAAGCAGGAAGTAAACTTGCTTTAATGCTCTTCTGGCATTGCAGAGTTAGTAAAGGTTCCTTGGTAAAGTGAGGATTTTTTTATATGTAGCCATTTCTTTTTTCTTCTGTAATGTTCATTTTGAGTTTTTCATTTTGGCAGAGAATTGAGTGAGTCACACCCAGGGTGCCTCATCAACCAGTTTCCCAATGAGAATGTTGTCACGGTGAAGGACATGCTGGCTGTTGTGGCCCGCCGAGCTGCGACCCAGGAGGTGAAGGACTCGCTGCTCGCAAATCCTAAGTGGTTGCCGATCACCTACAATCTCCAGACTGAAGTGCTCAAATTTGTGTCATACTATCAGAATAGAGAGAAAAGGTAGCAACACTACACCCGTATTAGTACTTGATAATCTTGGGCAGTGGAATGACATCTTGGTCAACTAAATGAAATCAGTTGGATGTTACGAGGGGTTTCATTGAGAACATCAGATTTTGCTGATTATGGAATCACAAGTTTTAACTGTGAGATGACTTGTCATTATACAAACAAGTTGTACTGAAAGACATTTTGATTTTTTTCAGTGGCACCATTAAATCCACACATGAAACATCTGACAATAGATAATTTTTACCTGGAAGTGGAACATGATTTCTAGAGTACAGTATAGTACAATGGATATAAAAGAAATAAAATTTTATATTGATTTTTTTGTGCCTGCAGTGTCTTATCCTTTTGCCTGCACAGATATTTTGTTGTTTTCAGCTTATTAGTAGCTGGCTAATCTTTTATTTTCTGAAGCTGTTGTGCTGCTGTTGGCTTTTGTATAAAGAGCAGCTCAGTACTTTTTCCCTGGATATCAACAGGGATGCAGAACTTCAGAAGTTTAGTTGGAAATTTGGTGCTTTGATACATCACCAGAATCTTAGATTTAGTCTCTGACAAATTCAAGCTTCAAAAAAAAAAAAAAAAAGGTGTGACAGTCAGTAAGTTTTTTCTTGTTTGCAATTTTAGTTTTGTACTTCATTCATCTGTTAAAGCGGAACTTTACATGTTTACATGATTTTGCCTCATTTCCAGTCTAAGCCGAAGATTCTTATTTTAGGCCGGCGGTATGTCAGTCTCTTTCCTACGTAATTATTAACACTACCCGCTACTATTTTTGTTTGGAGAGTATCTAAGTTCAATAGGCTATGAGTCTGTCATTCATAGAGAAGAGTTCTCATCATAAATTTCCTACCCACCATAACATAACAGTGTCACACCAAGAAGTGTAAAAAACTTTCATTGGTTGATGGAATTTTCCCAAATTCTGCTGAACTCTATTGCTCATTATTTCAATGCTTCAGGGGCCTAGACAACCATTGGATCTGCAAGCCGTGGAACTTGGCCAGAGGTTTGGATACCTATGTGACTAAGAGCTTGAATCAGATAATGCGCTTGCCTGACTCGGGGCCAAAGGTATGGGCTGTCAAGTCATTTAGTTAAACCTTTACAATGACCAACACAGGAAACAAGGTAAAAAAAAACAAACAATACTGGCAATGTGAAAATTTTATCACCATTTTATCTGATGATTTTTTTAGTTCTAATCTTCAGGTGCAGAAAATATTATGAAATTATTATTTGAAAAAAATAGTGTTGTATAATTTTATTTTATATTTCTCAGTACCCCATTTGTATATTGCTTTTTGCTTTGTGGGTCTTGATGAAGAACCAAATAGCTTTAAAAAATTTGACGCTCTTAATATTTTCTTCAAATTTCAACATATTTAATTTTACATATCTGTTGTTTGTTTATCTAGATATTTTATAATAGTTTGCTAAGTGGAGCTCTTATTCCTGATATTCGAGGCATCTTTATTTTAATAACATTGAATATGCGCAGAATATTTTAGTGTTTAGCCACAAAACTGAAAGGATAATGATAATTGTAAAAGGAAGATTAGAAATGGTGAAAGAAGTGATTTAAAAATCGGATGAAGAGTAAGTGGAGATGTTACTGTCTGGGCTAAATTTTCAGTTGCCAAACACCCCCCCCAATTCTTTACCAAACTGGACTTAAAGCCAAAAAAAATCTTCCTTTCTGGGTGTTGGAAGAGTATTGCACGCTAAAGGAAAAATGAGAGAACTGAAGGTCATAATTAAGATCTCGGAGTTTCAAGGATGAGCTCTTTGCAGCTTCATATCTCTAGCTGGGCAGAAAGATAACAATCCCTTCTCAGAGAACCATAGTAATTGTATCCTTTTCAAGTCTTTGAATGAACATTGGCTCTCTTCAGGTCTCTGGAGGCCAGAATAGACAAAACATACCCTGGTTGTCTATCCTGGCCTCAACATAGTGAAGATTTATTTACCTGGCAGCCAGAACAGACATGGCTAGTTCTGATATATCCTCTCCAGGCACTTAGTGGCCAGAATAGACACATCCAACCCTATTAAGGGGGTGCGTCCTGGAGTTGTTTTTTTTTATTTATTTTTTTTTTTATTATTGTAGATAGGTTATTTTAACCTTTTCCATTGAATTCAGCATGTTCAAATTAGAGGAAAACAGTGAAAAAATCGACTTTTTCATATGGTTGCCATGGGGGCGGCGCCATCTTGGATTTTGGTGTCCCTAAATTGACTGATTTTAAAAATCTATCTAGTCCGCCAAATTTCAGTGAAACTTGACAACACTTGGTGAACATATTGTTTGAGCCTAATCAGGATAAATAAGGATTAACAAAAGTGATCGGCCATTTTCTCTCCAAATTCAGCTACACCACAAGGTCACCCCCTTTGTCTTTAACGAGAGCGGCGGGTCCTGAAATCGAGATTTTGGCTGAAAATATCCAATTTCCGGATTATTTTTTTTTTTCTTCAAACTAAACCATTTTATTTCAAGATTTTACCATTTATATGGTCAAAAGTAGCCTATGTCATGTGTAAGCTGAGCTTTTTGTACAAAGAGGGAGCGGGGAGTCTAAAATATCACTCAAATTCGCTTCTGACATTCAATTTCAGCTGAAGCTGTGAGGTCTTTACACTAAGTTTGAAAGTATTTCTCAGGTATCCATGCCTTCCTGTCCCCGTTGCCCACAGTTAGTACACACACTGGCTCTTCCTTGATTCGTTTTCTCCTTGCTAGTGGATAGAGATATTGCCTGATGACTGCTATGAACATCTCAGGAATCCTAACCCAGTTTCCTGATCTTTGTCATCACGGCATACCGTAACCTCAGTCTTGCTTTTTTTTTTTTCAACTCTGTGATTGGTTCTTGATGGTCGTAAGCACTATGATTAGGTCCAGTCATAGGTCATGCCCAGCTGAGCTGAAAACTAGGTTGCTAGTGCCCAGCTGATAGACAGTAATAATAGTAGCATTGTATGAGCTGTTACCGAACTAATTTGAATAATACGCTTCCTTGTGAAATTTTCAAAAATGCCAAGACCAAGGAAAACGTGCAGAACAAACCATTTGGACATAACGGACTGATCAAGATGAAGAGCTAAGTGGCCGTGGTAAAAGGAGCACATTATGTCATACGGAACTGGTTGAAAAACTTGGTCCAAGTCAAAACTTTAGATGCAATTATCTTGAAACCTTCTTTTTGTGCACACTTCTCCCTAAGGATTTACTTGATTTACTTGGGAAGGGAGATTTACTTGAAATTTGCCATGAATCTTCCTGTATATGTGTAACGTAATAACAGGTGTCGGATTTGCAATATTTTGTTTACTTTTTGAGAAAATGTTATGGAAATGCTAGAAAAATGAGAAAAAGTACCAACTTGCCTCGTACAAATTTAAAACATTTGTAGAAGGAAAACTATGGCAAATTTAAACAAAACAGATACCTAGCACTATTGAGGTGAGGGAATACTACATGTGTACAAAATTTGAAATAGTTTTCATTGAAAAACATTGAAGCCTTAGGTTTTTGAAAATTAGCCATTTTTGGGGCCAGAAATTCAATATGATGGAGTTTCCGTGGCAGCCACCCATTCAAATTATTTTTTGACACTTTAGCTCCTTTAATGTGGACATCTGAATTTAAATATGATGCTTAAAAAAGCCTAAGTTGAGTTCTTTAGAATATCACTCTCAGGATCCGCCCCTCCCCTTTACTCATATCTCGACTTCTACTTAAAGTAGAACAAAATGTTTTCACTCATAGAAAGGGAAATGAATACCCTCCCTGTGGTTCCAATAACTCAGTATGCTCAAAATTTGATGAGAGCTTCATTTCATCGTGTTGCATTTCATATTGCATCATTAAACATCAACAAAATATAGAGTGAAGGGGCTGGCCAAATAAGAATTAGGCACAGAAAAGGTGTACAACATAAATGGGAGAGCGAAAAAGATACAGAGAGAAAGAGATAAAGACAAATGACAAACAGGATGGGGGAATGAGAGAAAGATGGAAAACACCGAAATTTGAATGCTTACAGCAGCATATGAACTTGAAATGGCAGCCCTCAGTGTCTCTTGAATATTAATTAGCAGACCTGCCTACCCTCCCGCCTTATATGGGATCATCCCGCATTTCTACTCAGTGTCCTTCAGTTCTACATTATGAGAAAACTGTGTACCTCTCACTAAATTACAACACAACCTGTGATTAATTTTCTATTCTTACTGCACATTTTATAGATTATATGCATTCATTTAATCTGCACAGATTTTACAGGAATAAAATTTTTCGAAAAGTAAGCAGACAAGATCAGTAGGCTTTTACGATAATGCACGTTATGGGAAGCCCGTTGTCTTCTGTCTGATGGCGTATGCGTAAAGACAGACTTGTATTCGTAAGCTTAACAGGTTGTCGGCATCCGAGTGAAAGATTCCAGGATGAATCTATATCGTTTACCTTATGGTCGGCAACAAGCGGACAGAAAGTGAAAACATAAAATGAGGGACGGGAAGGGACACCACTGCAAAGGAATCACACAAGCAGTCGTGGGCTACATGATGATCAGATCATGAATGACGGGCGCATGTGAACAACCACTTAGCATGTGGGCGGGACGGGTGGGGTGTAACACATAACACTACATGTCCTGACTAGGCCACATCATGCACTGTTGGCCTACAAACACAGGCCTTGGCAACGGCGGCAGGCAGGACCTGCCCATGGCAACAAACGGAAGAACGCAGTTTCTCGCTGGACTGTGAGTGAAAACTATACTCAGGTAGCATTCAGTGTCATGTTAAAGCACAAAATGTGGAAAAACTGGTATAAAATATCCGAATTCGTCCGAATGCGGGAAATTTTATTCATGGGGTGAGGAATTCAAGGCAATTTCCATATTAAACAAGATGATTGTTTGTGACAGGAATTTTTTGGGGTTAAATTAATTGTGCTTTTGGTTTCACTGGGAATTACATTGCATGTTGATAAGCAACCTCTGTTAGCACAGCTGAATATAGTAGATCAACCAAACTACACTAGAATAAACAGGAAAAATGTGAGAATACTGTGGTGGTTACAAGGTGATCTTCATGACTAGATGCAATCTGAGAATACTGAGCGAAAAATATGATAATATCACAGTAAGACCACGTTGCTGTGTATGACCATTTGAGGTTTGATATGGTGGAAAGTTCATTTTCCTCAGGGGTCCAATTGATTGGTGATTTATTGCACTGCAGCCAGGAACTAAAATTACACTGAGAGCTGGCTTGCACAGCGGTTAGAAAAAATTGTACGAGTCAGCAAGATATGAAACATTTATTTATTTCTCTTCTGTGTAGGACTCCTTTCCCAACATTTTTTGGCATTATCTGATACCAAAATTTAAAATTCAGTCCATATCAATTTTCTGTTACAGGTTGCTTGCAAGTATATTGAGGATCCAGTCCTGTTTTACCGTGATGATCTGGGTTGTAAAGTCAAATTTGACATTCGCTACATTGTTTTGCTGTCAAGCGTCAAGCCTTTGAAATTGTTTGCCTATGAGGTGTTTTGGCTGAGATTTGCTAACAAGTAAGTATACGACCAGTTACATCTGCATCAATTTACAAACATAAAGGTGTGAGAACATGGCTGAATGCTGAAAGGGATGACAAGTTTACAAATCTTCAAAATGACATTCACTCTGTACATTTTTGGGATGCCCTGTACATCAGCAGAGATTTTGACTGTATGTTAATTAACATTGATTAGAGCTTCTTACAGGTTGTATTTGTCTATGCATGAATAAAGGTAGATCACGTCACAAAATGGTAATGAAAATCAAGATAAGTCACACTGGTAAGTGAGATGAAATGCATATTAACAAAGGATGATGTTGAGACAATTGAACTTAACTGACCATGGGTCACAGAAATACACTTTGAACACAGATATCCTTGCCTTAGAGGAGTCACTGCTGAATAATTCTCCAATGAAAGCAAAGTACATGCATGCCCTTTTCCGGTTATACCAAACCCTCCACATGAAAAATTTTACACTTCACCTGATTGCATGGAATACAGTCTTTATCCACAATGGAAAAACAGTGAAACCTCAGTAGCACGAGCATGGCTTAACACAATCTCCTGTTTAATACAAGCTCTTCTCAAAGTCCAGTTTCAGCCCTAATTTATTTTCAGTAATATTCTCAGGTGTGCTGGTTGCATTGCATGTTCGTTTCATCAGAAACTGTTGTCAATCGTCCAGGTTAGCCATACACTATTATGAAAACATTGAAAAGCCCACTTTCTCGCTAACCTGTGCATTGTTGCTGCCACCAGGCCAGCTAATACTAAGGCTAATATTGGCCTGCCCTTCTCATCCCCTTTCTTACCTCAGCACACATGTCAGGTTGGTGTCGTCTTATAATGTTGTGTTAACTTAGGCCTCACTTAAACCCATCTTTTGTTCCCATGTCTCCAACTTCAAGCACGACTGTGGTCCACAGTGTCGCAGGTCTACACACTACTCTACAACACATGTCCAGTGACCAGTACTTCAACTTGAATCACCACGCATAATACATTATCACCTGTCTTGTCTTGCCACGTACCAGAACTCACTTACCAAGTTTAAAAACTTTTCATACTTTAAATTCTAATGGAGGAAAGGAAAACAAAACAAGCTCTTAATATTATATGTAGTACATTTACCCTTTTAGTAAGTGTCATGAACTTTGGATGTTGAATGGATGTTAGTTGTTATGTTGTAAGTGGTAATCATGTAGTGAATACGCATTCGACACACACAGGAACAGGGAAATATGAACAGGAATCTCGACGTCAAAATGATGCAGAAGTTTTCTCAGGTGCTTGGTAACAATACAAACTTCAGGGCAGCTGTCTGACTCTGATACAAATGGCTCACTGCATTCCGCTATCACTGCATAGCCACTCACTTTCTGCATGAGCTCTTATATAGATGCTAGCCCATCTGGAACCCTCTCTCTCCCGAATTCTCTCAAACCCACTGGTCTTCGATTTTGCTAGACCAAAAGAACTAGATCTATTGCTAAACATAAAACCATGATGTAGTGCACACATGATGTACTTCACACACACAAGGTCTGACCAAAAATCATTCTGCACAAAATGCTTAGAGAGTATCTCAGACATGTTTGATGACACAGTGTTTCCACGGGCCAACATATGTGCACTCACAACACACAATTTCATGCACCTAACACGTATAATCATGATTCCTTACAGTAAGTATATGAATAATAAATTATGTTCTATTTCAAATGTATTCCTACGCCTTTTTTTTTTTTTTTCATGTTTCCGAAAATGAGCATGAGTTTGGACAAGAAAAATGGTTGATCCATGGTAGCACAATTACTCTGATAACACGACCTTTCGAGTTTGGTCCCAAAATGTAGATGTGATGTCAGGGGTCCACTGTAGAATGTTTTAGTAGCTTTAATGACAGTTACATAATTTTTTTTTTCCTCAGGCCGTACTCTTTGGACCATTTGGATGACTATGAGAAGCATTTCACAGTGATGAACTATTTTGATGACTCCACCACCAGGCTGAAACAGATCCACTATCATGAATTCAAACCAGAGTTTGAGTCTCAAAACCCAGGATTTGTATGGGCGGATGTAGAAGTGAGCAGATAATACAGTTTTGGTGTTGTTTTTTTTTTTTTTTGGTATAAAGCGAATGATAATGCCTCTCGGGGAGAGCCCGTCAGGAACTAGAATCATACCAGCCAACAATAAGAAATCAAGGTTTTATTGGAGGGTGAGCTCATCTTTGCTCTAGGATAATGCCATAAGTTATTCTCAGCACTTTGCAATATTGACAAAAGATGATTTATAGCACAAGTCATGTAATAAGTCATGCCATCATTATTCTGTTTGATTAATACGGAATTCATTGATGCATTTTTTTTTTCTGTGACATTATCTCACTATCATGCTCAGGAATTCTATGAAACCATTTTGGCACAGACCCCATTCATCTTAGATTGCTATTTTATACAACATTGCTTAGTATTTTTGTTTCAGGCACACTGAACTTGAATTTACATTAATTTAACTAGCATTAGCAACATTTGTATTCAGGAAAACTCCAGTAGTTCAAAAATTCTGAGTAGAAAAAAAGTATGATGTTCATTCTAAAATATGTCTTGGGTTGGAAGTCGCATTAGGCATCTTGAGTTACAGGTTTTTAACTTTCTCTGACTTGGATACCAAAATTTGTATCAAAAAAAAAAAAAAAGATTTTTCAGGTTAAAAAGGGTTGATTTTTATTTTGTGAAGGAGAAAAAAAAAAAAAAAAAGAAATTTGGAACACAACACAATGAAATCAGGTGCTCGTCAAACAGAGGATCAGAGAAATCATGTGTTTATCGACTGAATGAATTTTAAACGCAATTTTTTTTTTTTTTTTAGCATAACCAATCTAGTTCAAATCTAAAAATAGATTTCAGAGTCAAATTTGCTGAAATAGATTGAATAATATCCCAAAACTTGTAATTTAGTGCCAAAGTCTAATAAAGATTTACATAAATGATCTGCCATTTTGTCACTAAATTAGGTTGCTGCAACAGGCTACCCCCATCATTTTCAATTGCCAATATCTCCACTTTTATCTAAGGTAGAACAAAAATTTGTTCACACACCGACAGGGAAATGAATAACCCTCACAGTGATACCAATAACTCCATGTGTCCAAAATTTGACAAACGCCTGATTTCATCATGTTGCGTTTCATTTGGTACCTGAGTCAGAGAACACTTACAAACAGCAGCTGTAGCTTGAAATCTCCCTGCACAGCTTCCTACTCATTTATCCTGGACGCTAGACAATTGTATCTTAATATTTTGTTACATGTGGGCTTTCATTTCTTCTTGGGAATGTCAAGCTTCATACTTTAGGAGAAAGTTGACTTTCTAATATTAGTCTTCAGTCTCTTTGCTGCCCATGGACACCAAACATTTTTTTGCAACATAGTAATACCTGTAGTTACTTGAATGTTACTTGAATTTGTTTATCTTACAGCAAGGATATGAAGCAAAAAAAAAAAAAAAAATAGAGATTGAAACATTTTCTACATCTGCATGGAGATGAACAGACAATCTAATCGTTATAGTCGTTTTTTATTTTATTTTCATGTCATGCTCAGCATTTTTCTATGCATCTTGAAATCAGCATTTTTCCTTGGCAGAATGATATATTCCGGATGTTCAAGGAACTGTTTGAGGCTGCCACTGCTCTACCTCCTCCCCGAGGCATTGGCCCCTCCCCTCAGTCCCGAGCTATGTATGCCATAGATCTCATGCTGGCTTGGGATACCAAACCCTCAGGTAAAGTTCAGGCTCTGCTTGTTACGATGTTGTCATTTTGTAACCATGTGGGACAGTTAGGTCAAAAATTCACTCATATTTTGCATTTTTTAATCAACTTCCAGATGACAAAGTATCTGTTTTGCAGCCAGTCGCACTGACTTTTGTTAATTACCCACCAGGCTGAGTTATTACTGTTAGGGAAAACCCTAATTAATACACTTTCATGTTTACAAAGTTTTTAACTGGCTATAAGGGTGCCAGACATGTTGCGAATGGAAGAGACAATGGGTCAGAAGAATGGTCGAGATAACCTCCATCAGGAGGTTGAAAGATGTATATAGAACGTAACGACAATGGGTCACCTTTCAGCACCACCTAGAATTAGGAGAAATTGGCAAAGGTGAACACTTGAGCATATAGATCTCTCTATATGTTATACAAATCAGTATCAATCTCTCTGTATATGTACATCTCTTAACCACAGCAGCTCCAAGCAGAGCACTGAGTTAATGGCCAATCTGACCCAGGCTGAGAGATCAGCCCCCAGGCAATGAGCCGGGCATATTACCTGTGCTTATGCTGTGCTCGATTAGTGAGTGAGCCCTTGAAGTGAAATTACACACATTGTTAGGAATGTGGTCATTTCTTCCAACAGTCAAGACATATTGAGATTTTTGATATTTTAAATGATTTGGAAAGATGAAGTCACGGAGATTGATTGCACATACAGTCGAGTCCACCCAAACTGAACTCTGTAGTGCGAATTTCTGATAATCTGAATAAAAACGAAACAATAGATTTTTTCTCCCTCATTGTGCCCATTAAATCCCTTTCGCATAATTCGAAGCCATCACCGTCTGTTTCTTTTAAATCGAATCCGTTAGGGTCACCCCGAGGTAAAAATCGGCTTTTGTTCTCACCACATTGTTCCCACCCAACGGGGAAAACAAAGGAGGCAGTGTCATGGATGGGGCACGAGGGATTAGGGAGTTAATTTACATAAATGTCTGTGAATATGGCCCATGCTGTGGCTTAAGTGGGCCTATGCCTATGTGTTCGGGGAGGGGGCGATTGGGGGGAAGAAGCAGCATACCAGGAACAGCGACGATGCCAATTGACAATCAAACATCTTCGCAGAGCCTTACACTGTTATGGTATAGTGCAGGTAGACACGGTCAAACACATGCCTGTACGGTGCTATTACGATACTTCGTGTATAGACTATCCGAGGTTTTGCGGCTAACGCCTGCGTGGCAGTATAGCTCTAGTCAGTAGTTACATTGTGCTCTTTCACCGGCGGTTGACCCGCTTTATTTTATAAACTAGATCTATGTGATGGCTTCCTCTGATCCATTGAAGAGAAAGGAGATAGCTTTTTCCATTGAGTCGAAAATGAAAATGTTGCAGGAAATCGACAGAGGTGCGATGTCCAAGAAGGCCATAGCGTAAAAGTATGGCATTCCCCCAAATACACTCGATGATATTAAAACATCGGGAACATGTGGAGAAAGCGGCAGCCTCCTCATGTGTTTCTTTTTTTTTTTCCCTCATTAGTAATTCCATGATTAAAGAAACACTAAAACTAAAAAAGATAATAATTCATTGTTTTTATTCTGTATTTCCTGAGCTGCTTTGCTCTGCAAGACACTAAATCCTAAGTGAAGAAACAAAATTTAATGTTTTGTAGATCTTCGTGTTTGTTGTTTTCACCTTTTTCTTTCTTTTTTTTTCTTTTCCTTTCTTTTTTTCCACCCAAGACTTGATGTCATAATCATTAGGCTAAGCCCCTCCCCCCACTTGATGACATAATATGTGAACGGCCCCTTAGTATCATGCAGGTTTTGATTGCCGAACACTACCTGTACTGTATTTATCAGATATATTGAGTGAATGTGTGAGATTAATGTTTGAATGTCAGAATAACGTTTATTGAGTGTGTCAAACTTTTGCCTGATCGCTTGTGCCTGGTTTACTACTGCCTCGTCTTGTGTGAACTCAACTGTGCATTGAATAACGCATTTTGTGAGGCTGGTGTAGACATTTGCTTGCATGTATTTGTGGCAATGATTGCCGATTAATTGAGACACTGTGATATGTTTGATATCACAAAACCATGCATTCCTAAAATGGTTTCCAAACTAGAATGATTGGACCTTCTCTCTGTGCCATTGGAGTGATGTTACTACTGTCTATTTCATCTTGAATTTTCTCTGTCTGTGACTGAAATCTGCCTTTATTGACTTCATCTTGCAAAAAACGAAAACATGCCTCATAAAAACATTAACTTTGTCGTCTAATGCCTTCTAGTTTATATACCTGTGTGAGTGAAAATGAACAAATTTGTCAAACTCACTGATGTTTGAAAGATAATTGATCTTTGCTAGAGCGTGTGCTAAATCTGTGTCTAGTTGATGTTTGGTTTCCTCCAGAACATTGTGCTGTCTGACTGTGATGCCAAAAAGAGTGTATAGACAGGGTAGAACCACTTGGGTGATTTCCATGACTATCAGAGGCTTTTTGATGGAGTGCTCCATATTTGAGTGTCATATACTGTCTTCAACTGATCTGTTCTTAATCAGAAATAGAATACGTCTAGTTATTGCTCAGTAATTTCATAAAATTAGAAGATAACACCTCGAAACCCGATTTACAGCCATAAAAAAATGCACAACAATATGCACACGCACTGAGGATATCCACCTGTAATTGAAACAAATGTGATGTAGTGAGAAAAAAGTTCCAGAAAGACTTACTTCAATCATGAACAATATTTGATGTGAAATAAAACTGTTTTGTGAATTTTTATTTTATTTTTTTTTTTTCACCCCAAGAAAGTTAGAAATACACACACATTTCAACAAGCCTCTGTGAGAAAACATGCAAAAACAGCGGGAAACAAAGAATGAAGCATTATGGTGGGGGGGGGGGGGTGTTGGGCTTTCATTTGATAGCACATGTTCCTGTTAGAGAGTGATGATTAATTTGACATCAAAGTGCATCAAAATCAAAGCAATTTCATGTTAAAAAATAGAAAAAGACTGTCCAACCGGCAACTAACACAGGAAAAAGCAAATAACACTTATAAATAACTTCTAGATGTTGAATCGTAGGTAAGCCAAATTTTCGGACCAATTTTTCTGGGCTAACTTCAAAGCAATTTCATGTTATGCATGTAAAGGGAATTCCCGATGCCCTGAGAGCCTGAAAACCTTGTGGGCCGCACAATTTATTGCTGTGCCAGGTCTGTAACTAAGTGCTCCAATTTGTAGAGCTTTGGAACTGCTGTGTAATATAGCACCCATATCATATAATCTGTTTATAAAAGCAATATTTTGCTCCTAATTAATTTAATACTGGTTTGATTTTCTTTTTCATTCATAATTTAATTCATTCATTATTGAATGTTCCTTAACTCACACAATACCAGCTATATTTAATACTGCTGTAACCTGTGTACCAGCTGTTGCAAGGACATTGAAAAATAATCACTGTGTTTTTGCTGTTAATCTTAGATGCATGAAATGTGGAGTGTTGTTTCAGAATAAAATAAAGAATATGTGAAAGCAAAGAGAAATGGTTTATTTTGTGTTGATTGTGGTTTAAAGATTTTTTAAAATTGGAGTGAAAATTATGAAAATCAGCAACCTTGTCAGATTACAAAAAAAATTCAGAAAAAAAAGTCATATAAGAAATGACATCAAAATTAACCATGATTAGATTAGTATTACTTTCACTCATCAACAAATGACAAAAAGTTTGAATGACTGATGAGAACATGGGATGTGAAAATTAGAGCCAGAACTGTTCTTTTATATGGTAGTCGACAAAACATTATCCCTCCCAAAGAGGCACTTGGCAGTCTGGACACCAGAAGTGGGTCGCCACTCTCTTTCTGCTAAACGGATTTTTTTTTTCCTCATTAAATACTGCCACAGTAGTGGTAGTGATGGCCCTATATGAAAGCCCATCCAATTATCGATAGAAACAGTCACAGGAAATGGAAATCGGAATAGTACGAGCCGGGTGACATTTAGGCAATGTTGTAAAATCAACTTTGTCGGCTATTATTCATCCGATTTTGCTTTCCTCTGTTTTTTTTTCTGTCGGTAATTGGATGAGCTTTCATATAGGGCTACTGGTACTGCTATTGTGGCGGTATTTTAGTGGGAAGAAAACTCCAAAACCATGGGGCCTGTGGTTGCGAAAATGAGCTCTGAAAGCATTTTTGCCCTCAACAGGTGTGGTAGCGGTATTGAGTGAGTTAACCCTTAAAAGGACACTCACGTATATTTCTACCGCAGGTCACACTTTGCAGAGTCCCGATCGCATACATTTCCCATGCCAGACCATGCTTTGTTTACCCTGGTTTGGAAACCCAAAGAAGTGGAAGTAGAGCCGTATATAATAATAATATAGAATTTTTTTTTTTTTCTGACGACCTAAAATTGAGGAATTTTCCAAACATGGCCAGTCCTGAGGGATTAATAATGCTCCGCATAGTGCGTCCTTTAAGCTTTAAATTTCTACAGTATGAAAACATTAATATCAGACTGCTTTCTTCTCTTTTCTCTGTTCAGTCTAATGCCTGCGACTCATTTTAAGTAGCAATGAGACATTTGTCTTGTTTGGTCTTTGGTAAAGGGTTATTTCTTTATTATGAATATATATACATGTACCATTACAGAAAACGTGCAATTTGTGCTATACATTCATGTGCCTTTCACTATGAGGTGGTCTCAGTACCGTAAGTACATAAAAGACAAACGGTTAGAACTAACATCTCACCGTTATGGGCTAACTTTGGACTAAATAATAACTTTTTAACTAAATATATGGGGAGGGGGCGAGAGCAGGTGGTGGGATTGAAGGTCTGCATAAATGAGAACTGCAGCCATAGAAAAGGATGTAAGAAGGTTCTTGGAAGACATGAATGAGAGTCTGGATTGCAGTGGGTTTTTTTTTTTTTGTTATTTTTTTGGCAGGTACAGGGGATATAGTTTATAGCTGCATTTCCTTATTACATATTTGTCTGTGAGGGATGAAAAGAAATTAGGTTAGCAACACCTAGCATGAACATTTTGGCTGGAGGTATCTTGGCCTAATGCCTCTGATGTTTAAGTTTATTCGCCAGAGGTTGTGCAGTGTAGTGTGTATAACAACAGATATACCGGATCTTTCCATTTTTTTGCCACATCCAAGAGGGTTAAATGTTAGATTTTTCTACCCTTAGCCATGGGGATCATTTACTCTAAAGAGTACTGTTGTTCTTTCTTTACCACTCTCCTCCCTGGTCCTGTTTGTATTACCCCCCCCCCCCCATGTGTATATTGTTTTTTTTGTGTTTTTTTTTCTTTCTCTCTTTTTTTTTTTTTCCCTTGCACACATCCTCTTTCTCCCAGGTTCCCCCCCTTTTTTTTTTTCTCACTCATTTTTCCACATGGCTCATGTTACGTGCATTTGGACTAGGAAATGTATAAACTGCATAGAAATTTAGTTATGGGGGAGAAGATAAATGGCTTGAATTTCCTTTTTCTTCAGGAGAGAAAACCATGCAGCCAATGATCTGTGAGGTTAACTTTGGTCCTGACTGTGCCAGGGCATGTAAATATCACCCCAGCTTCGTCAATGATGTATTTAGCGTTTTGTTCCTGGATGACACGGAGGACAAGCGAGTTGTGCCCTTGTGACAAACCACTACCTAATCATAGATAGGAAAATTATCATTGTTGTTTATCACATGAAACCCATGAAACGGCCTTCATTTTGTTGACATTTATTATAACACATCATTTTTGTCATTATTGTGTAACATGAAATTTTATTAAAATAGGCCTACATTGTGTAATGAAATGGGGAGACATGATAAAAATGTGTGCATTAGAACATTTTTTATTTGTTCATCAGATTAACTTGTTTTAATAATATTCTCTACATGTAACAGTCGACTGACCTTCTCTGTCTCATGTGGTGTAAAAGCAATTGCTCTGTTACCTACCTTAATACATAAGTACATAAGATAATATGTACATGATTGTTAGTTAGGAGTTAGTTAATAGCAATGTTTAGGGTGCTTGTTAATGAAAACGTTTTTGAGTTGATTTAAAAAAATTAATGTGGCTGTCAGGCTTTGAGAGTGTTTAGTTAAAAAATTATGTTCATGAGCTCTTGATATGCATTTCAATATTTGAGTGTTTTACTATGTTTTAGACAAATCGACATCTGGATTTATGGATATTTTAATGTTATCCTATTGCATGTAGTAAAATACATGTGAAATGAATTGTGAGATTTATTGCGGTCCCAGGCTTTGTCAGTTCTTAGCCACATAATAACCAGCAGCTGCGATCTTCAGTTTTAACTGTTGATTTGATAGAAGCATTTTAATCAATAAAAAAAACTATACCATAATTCAGTATTATATTTCTCATTTTATTTTTTGGTAGAGTTGCCAGGCACGTTTGTGTGGTTGTGTACTGAGAATTGTATGGATCTGCTATTTCATTTTCAGTTTCGCCCAGCCATATTTGAGTATGAATGGTGGTTTGATCAAACCAAATGAAGCTCAAAAGCTTTCAAGCCCTGCATGATATTTTCCCCCTACTCAACTAGTGTCTGGTGACATTTTGGCTGGCAGCGTCCAGAGGCTTAGATCTAGCGTGTCAAGCGAAACTAAGGAGTACAATCATCAATGGAGCATGAGTCGGGAAGGCCACCAAGCCGAACTGACAAGTCGAATTGACAATTCTGCCTGATGATGGTAGTTTGATGACAAATAGGTCCCTGAATGAAAAATTCTGCTCCATAAAGTGCACTTTATAAATCTTTTCCAAATAATCAACATTACAACAACAAGATTCTCCTCTCACTGGTAGACTGAGCTGTCAAACCATGTCGAGTGTCAGCCTAATTATTTTCTGTTTGCCATGTACGAGACATATGATAAGAAGCATTGTAATAAAGGAAACAATGACTTTCTGACATTTTCTCTTGTGATTTGAAATATGAGAAAGGGAAAATTCACCCTGTAGTGAAAATGTATAGATCTACGTTATATCGTGATAATTTTTTCACAATTTTTTGCTCAGTGGATATCAAAAGCATGTAACAGATGCAAAAGGGATTTTACCTTCCTTTGTAATCTTTATTATACTATACCTCTGTACATGTAGTGTGGCACTTGTTTACTTATGGAGGGAGACCTATTGGCAATTGGTCAATTTCAAGCTCAATTTACACCTTATTTTTTCCATCAAATAGTAGGCCTAAACCTTTTAACGGGAGGGAAATGCCCCACCCCCGAAAAAAAAAAGGAAAGGGGATATCAAAACAACAGAAGGGAGGAAGGGAAAACCATTTTTTTTTTTCCCTCAGATGGGGTGGGAAGAGGGAGAGGAGATGCCAAGAGAACAAGGTTAGGAGCAAGAAACTTACAAAAAAAAAACACCATAAATTTTTAAATTATAGTCGAAACTATTCGTTCTTGGTATCAAAATGAATGGCATCCATTTCCACATGGCATTATGCATGTTCCAGGCCCTTAATTGAGGGGTTTAGCTTTACAAGTGTGTGAACTAAAGGTGGGGTGTGTAAGCTAATGTGAAACGGCCCGCTCAAAAGGCAGTCGGTGTTCCTTTCTACATTCATTCTCATACATCTTTCACCTTAAAACGTACTACTTAACTATTGCATTCATTGCATAGACCTTTGAATAAGCTTTCTTTCCATATATGACTCAACAAAATTGAATACGTTTAGGTAGGAGAAATTGGGGGTTGAAAATGGTGAAATTTAGCTTTTTCCTCATGGAAAAGTGGGCATGAGAGGCAGTTTGGACTACCTAAAGAAAGGGAAGGGGGAAGATAAGAACTTGGATTGGAGAAATTTTTTTTTTGTTTACAACCAAAGATTGTTGAGATAACCACCTCCAGGTGATTGAAAATCTATGTAAACAGACTGAAAGTGAAACCGAACTACATGTGGTAACTTACTTTGCTGATTTTGTTTAACATGAAAAGATATCTTCTTGGAAACCCCCACACTCCAGTAGTACCTGTGACTCTTTGTGAATTATCACATATACATTTATTGAAACACATATCGAACCGTGTTTCAAATTTTAAAGAGTACAATGTTATCTAAAGTTAGTCTCAAAAATATGCGAAACTTTAGAATTCTTGTTGTATTGAAGATGTGTGTATTGTAACTTAATTAGCCACCACGGACACAAGGACAGGCATGCCTAAAATTGTGGATTTTCTTTCGTGTTCTCATGGGTGAAATTGGAAAAAAAGGTATAAATGGACCTTTTTTACTTAATGAGTGCTTCAATGTAAAAGGTTACCCTCCTAAACTTTCACTTTCTCAAAATGATTCAATACTCTCTGGAATCTGGTCTGTCAGAGTCATCAGAGCTGACCTTCGTACTACATACACCTGTATTATTGTCAGTGTCCTCTGTCCCGCTCTCTTTTATCTCTTCTTCTTGACGTGTATACCGTATCTTACCGTGTTTCGCACAATATGGTTGTAGTCATGCTGATGTGCCGCTAAACCCTAACGCAAACAAACAAAACGCGTAGTGTAATGTATTGTAACACATTATGAGGCGGTGTGAGCGTTCTGATATTTTTCGGTAATTTCCGGTTATTGTCTTCAGTCAGCCCGTTGCTACGATGCGTTGTTGGGCAGCTTTAAATATGGCGGCCTCCATCTACTGATGGAAAAAACACTCCGATTGGGTAAACAATCTAAGGATTTGCAAAATGTGTCCATGTTATGCTCCTTTAAATTTTAAGTATGCAGATGCCGTGATAACACTGACGTGTAGCAGTTTCCTCCAAAAGCCTGCAAAAAAAAATAATAATAATAATAATAATAATAAAATATGGTCTTTGCCATCACAGCATCACTGGCATCAGATCCATATCAACATCTAGTCTAGCTAGATCAAGATCGACATCTAGATCTAGATAGAGATCTAGATTCTTTTTTAGATCTAGATCTAGGTCTGTAAGAATAGATCTAGACTTTAGATCTAGATCTTGATCTACTTAGATTTTAGATCAAAATTCTAGATCTAGATCTACATATCATCATATGTATGATTTAATAAAAAATATTATGTCTTGACAATAAAAATAGCAGCATTTGCTATCCTTTCATGTGGAACTCATTCAAAAATTGTTTCTAGTAAATGAACAAACAAACAGAAAAATATCAGAAATCTAGATCTAGATCTATAAAATCTAGATGTAATGTAGATGATCTAGATCTAGAGCTTACAATGGAACATAATAATGTAATGCACTCGGTTTAAAAAAAAAAACAAACATGAATTTAATGAAACTAGATATAGATCTAGATATAGGCTCTATATATCTAAAGAAAATCGCTTAACATTTGATGTAGGGCCTATAATCTATAAGTTTTGCATGCATTTTGATAGCTTATTTGGAAGTTTTTAAATTCCACACCTATAGATCTATCCTTTCTTGAAATCAATTTGTAAGCATATTTCTGTAAAGACTGCTTTATTTGTGCACAATTCTCATTCACAGTAGACAAGTGGACATTGAAACTACATTCTCTAGGATAGACAAAACTTAACAGTCCACCATGGTAGATTATCAGTCCCATTATCGCCTGTATGCCCATGGCTTTACATCTGATGCTCCTCGAGTTGGTGTTAAATCTCTAAGAGAGGTTTACCATGAAGAGGGAAGGAAAATGTTCAGAAAGAGACATGATAGACCAGGTAATAATTAATTATATTTATAAAGTTATTTGGTTTGTCATTAAGTTTGTATTCAATAGGTTCAAGTTATGATTGAATTTTTTTTTGTGTGAGAAGAAAAAGTGGAGGGAAGAAAGATGCTCGCAATCAACTACAGTTGAGTCAACCAAACCGAACTCTGATAATGCGAATTTCTGATAATTCAAATAAAAACAAAACAATAGATTTTTTTTTCCTCTTTGTGCCCGTTAAATGCCTCTCGCATAATTCGAAGCCATGAGTTTCCTTTAAATTGAACCTGTCAGTCAGCGCCACCCCAAAGGTGAAAATCGGCTTTTGTTCTCTCCACGTGGTTCCCACCCAACAAGGAAAACAAAGGAGACAGCATCACAGACGGGGCGAGAGGGATCGATCAGGCATGAATGTATTGTGAATGTGCCCCGTGCCCTGGCTTCAAGTGGCTTATGACTATGTTGGTGGGGGGGAGACAGGGTACGAGGAACAGTGATGCCAATCGATAATCAAGCATATTCGCAGAGCCTTACTGTTATAGTACAGGTAGGCACAGCCAAACATGTACGGTACTATCACTATTATGATACTTCGTGTGTAGACAGCCCGAGGCGTTCTGCCTAGCACCTGTGTTACAATCCTTGTAAGGCGATATATAGCTCTAGTCAGTATTTACTTTGTGCTCCTTCACTGCGGTTGACTAGCTTTATTTTATAGACTAAATCTATGTGATGGCTTCCTCTAACCCATTGAAGAGAAAGACCACGGCTCTTTCCTTTGGGTTGAAAATGAAAATGTTGCAGAGAATAGACAGAAGTGCAATGTCCAAGAAGGCCATAGCGTAAAAGTATGGCTTTCCCCCAAATACACTCGACGATATTAAAACATCGGGAACACGTGGAGAAAGCAGCAGCCCCCTTATCTTTTTTTGTTTTTTTTTTGTTTGCCTCTTAGGTCTTTTGAGAGTTGTTTCCCTTGTCAGAAAAACTGGAAGACAAACTCTCATAAATTGAACGTATGAGGATGGTCCAGGCAAATTCGATTCAAGCAAACTCGACTGTATTATTGTTACATGGATGTATTGAGAAATGTTTTGAGTCAGACATAATTTTACTCTCTTGTTTTGTTTTGCTAAGTACGCGAGTCTTTTTCTTTAGTTGTTGTGCTACACGTATCTCAATAACCTGACTAATGCTCTTGGTGTTTACCAGGACAATGGCCTTCTTTATTTATTTTGTTATTTTTTTTTCTGTCAGGGAAAAATATTCACTAGCTTACAAGATTCTATGTTGATAATTCTTGACATCTTTGCTCCCTCAGTTCATGATTGCAGACATGAGGTCATGAAGGATCATACAGACAGACAAGAGTTCGAGACATGGGTTTTGTCTCATGGAATTGTGGAAACTTACAGAGCCGTCGAAGACCTGCATGACAAATCTGAGGAGCCAACACCTGGATCTAAGAAGTAATGTTCATTAGTGTGAAGATTGGCACTTTCCTGATTTTCTAGCATTTGTTGTATATTTGTATTTGGTAGAGCGTTTCATTTGATTGTCATGCAAATGATAATATAGCTTTACTTTACACAAGTTTCCTCAAAGTGCATATTTTTGAGAAAATTACTGTTTTAGTGTTTATTTACTCATTCCCTACGGTCAGTTGTACAGACAGAAGTAGACTGGTAAAACAACAAACAACTCAAATCCAGCATTTCCATTTAGTAGGATAGAATAAGTTTGTTTCCAGTTCAGAAGAGTATCTTGATGTAAGTTTCTATATTTAGGTGTCCACAAAGTGTTGCAGGAGGCAAATACGAAGTTTTTATTGTGTGTCGGTTGTGCTTCAATCGTTGCTATGGCTTCAAAACGTAAATCTGATTGTCTCCCCAGCATGATTTACTAAAGAAAGGGTATCTTAAATGCTAGATTCATGGATTTCTTTAGAAGATGGAAGATTTTGATGAACCTGAGAGGATCAATAATGAGTTTTGAGAGGCATGAGTGGGATAAGAGGAGCGAGCTGGGTAGATCGAGATCAGATTTAGATCTA
>JBCAUA010029318.1:0-5000 GCA_038406235.1 Peronia verruculata
AAAAGAACCGCAGAATCGCAAGCCGTTTATTTTGCAAAATAAACACGTTAACGGTGATGTTTTCTAAAAAATAACACTGCTAACATGTTTTTGGCTACTAGAAGTTTATTGTTTTACAACAAATAGCATAGGCAGTCCGTGACGTTGCACTACCCCTTTAAACTGGGGGGAAAATATGTATTCGGCCAAATTTCATTAACAGAAGACAAGAGAACCTTGTAAGTTATGGTCCCAAATGTCTGAGAAACTTTCGCTTTTGAAGAAATGTAAACTGGAAAATATGAGACAGTGTTAAGTCTACTCCAAAATACAATGACTGAGAGTACAAGTTCAATGATAGACTTCTAGACCTCTTAAGAATTTAATCTTATCATATTTAATAGAAATATATTCTACATCCCTAAAACACATTCGTTGCTAAGTTATTCTAACACCGGTTCAAAATCAAGCTTGCTCTCAGATTCAAACCATTTGTGGTAGAGTACCACTGTAGGTAAAGAGATCCCAACAGTCTGCCAGGAAACCAAGAATTTTGACAGCATTTTAATGACATTTATTAGTCAGAAACCTGATGGTAACGTTATTATTTCACAACTCGTGGTCCAAACCGTTCACAGTTTAATTGTTAGAGTTGTTATTTATTTCTCTGTTTATTTTTTAAAATTAATTAATTAAGTTATTTACATGTATTTATTTATCATTTATTTATCTTATCTTATTAAATCAATATATTTTCTTTCTTTCTTTTTCCTTGCCATTCTCCATGAAAACAAACCACATAAGAAAAAAAAATGTGTGCAGTATAAACATCTGGCATTTTGGAATTACAAATAGTTTGGTACCAAAGGCATTTAGAACCACCCTCTCTCTCTCTCTCTCTCTCTCTCTCTCTCTCTCTCTCTCTGTCTCTCTTTCTCATTCATCCCTCTTTTTCTTTTGTCACTAATATACAATCTAGTCTTTGAGAAACCTGGACCATGACAGTCGACAGTTTGAAAGCAAGATACGGGCAGTGGAGATGAGATGTTTCCTGACAAACTCTCCGATCTCATGACTGATGAGGCAGTGAAAAACCTCACATCACACGATCATCTGCACTGGTCACGACTATTATACAGAGACTAGTAGATCTACAAGGAGGGAGACCTAAGGGCAGACAGAGAAAGCCATGGGAGGACAACATCACAGAGTGGGCAGGCCCTGACAGGAACATCAGACTGCGGGAAGCTGAGAACCGCGAGGAGTTGAGGAAGTTGGTTGTACAATGTAGCCTACAGTGGTGTCCTAACGGTCAGCCAGATTTCGGGATAGGTGAAGAAGAATCTAATGGTTGTCTATTGCCCATTCTCTGCCAACCCCATCATCCCTGCTGTGTGCCAACCATCATCGCGTGGCAACCTGTTGCTTTCAAGTTTGTCTACGAGCAACATCTGAACGGCCCGAACAACCCAGATATAAAACACCACTCACAATGAATTTGTGTCCGCAGCAGAAAAATACATGGGTAAAGTTGAATGCATCGAGAAAACAAAGGCTAGAACTAGACAGATGTAGAAAAAAGTTATCGAAAACATGTGGACAAATATTAATGTAAGAACTTCTAGTCACAAGTCAATACCCAAGCGATCAGGCCCACCAGCTGGACACTTGAACGAGTCAAATTCAGTCCGGCTGTAACTAGAAACTCGGACCTCGATAGGATCCCGTAGTTCAATGGACTGAGAAGGCAACTGAGAAAGCTAAGCCGACCAAACAATCTTTCCTTCTTTTGTCTTTTCTTTTCTTTCTTTCATTCTTTCTTTCTTGTCATTCTTTTTTCTTTCCCCCATGTATTATTTAGTTGTTTTTTTTTTTTGTTTTTGTTTTCCTTTAGTTGCTAAATTTTTATGTCATTATTATTATTATTGGTCGTCGTCTTCAAAATTCTACCAGTTCTAATTACTACAATACCATACCGACACACATAGACTTGCTTGCTTCACACCAATCATAATGACCAAAGTAGCGGCGGGGTGTGAGGTTGGAAAGGGAGGGGGGAGGGGTGTCAAGGTATGTAAAATCAACGACGATAACAAAAGAAATGAAAGTTTGAAAGTGTTCAACTCACCCTGGACAAAATAAATCCAACAATCAGAAGAACATCCGTACTGTGTCCAAAGCAGGTAACAAACCGCACATCAGATGATGACAATAATCCGACTGTTGTACGCTGGCCTAGTGGTAAAGGTTACTGGTCACAGGTCATTCTATCGTGTTCAATGAAGTCCGAGTCGATAGACACTCTCGCTTGTAAGTTTGGTGACAAGCTGACCACGTTGTGAGCTCACCAACCTACGCTCTATCACTATCCTGCTTTCTACTGACGGCGTCCGTGTGCGATCTAGCGGTTCGTTAGTTCAGGGACGCGCTCGCCATGCGGACGGCGCAGCGCTGTGTCGTGGACGGCCGCTGGCAGGCGGGCAGGCAGACAGGCAGGCAGGCAGGCAGGCGTAGGGAATGACGCGGGAACCGCCTTTCCCTTGCATGCCTGGCGTTTCACTCGAAACCTATGTGTCAAGGGAGGGAAGCATTGGTCAAATACTCATTTCTTATAATGTAACTGCTTCCCGAGAAGCCCCCATCTATTGAAATAACAAAGAAATAACAATACCCATGTAATATCCATATGAACCACACTCTGTAATTTAATTTGCAAAATGTAGGCAATCATTATAAGAAGACAGATCCACCCTCAAATAAGTAGATCTAGATGTAATTTTTTTTCTATGATGCTTATATTCATTTGATTCTTGGGTGAAAGAGAATAGTGGGGTAGGGGAGTAGAAAAGATGTACATGTGGTGATTGATGCAGAAAAGAAGTATCAGAATCTGTCTACTCAAGTTTGGGCAGCTTTCACTGAAAAAAAGAGAAAGCCCACTGAGCTGTAGATGGGGAAACTACTACAATTACTGTAAGCATACATTTCTCGGTAAAATTAAATAAAAAATAATAACAGGTCAATCACCACGGTCACAAGATCTAGGCTTTTAATGTAATTTATGAAGTCTGAGCTATGCTTGATCTCAAAAGACAAGAATATGTATCACCAGCAACAGTTATGTGAACCAGACAGACACCAGCCAAAGGGCTCAGTGCTACAAATCAATAATAGTAACAATAATACTAGAATCAGTCCTTCCTGACATCCCAGACCAGATTCTGATAACATTTCATTCACGAGATTGTACTGACGCCGCTCTTTTCCACATCACTTGCCCACATTCAGCCTCAAACCCGCCTTACGTCATTTTTTTCACTAGTTGGTGTGCTGAAAACACACACACACACACACACACACACACACAGAGAAAGAGAGAGAGAGAGAGAGAAAGAAACCCACTGTGACGACATGTCATCTCGATTTTTGTTATGCTTCATCCTGTCGACTCCTGGGGTTTTCAAAATAGTTACTGGTTCGGGTAATTTTGAAGTATAATACAGTATATATATATTTTTTTTTATTGATTTCGTTGGTCATTTATATACTTTTATCTTTTACATGTATTTATTAACTTACCTACTGCATTTTGTACTAATTAACTCACCATCTTCTACATAGCATTTATTTATCATCAGTGGGCATTACAGGGTGAAAGGATGATAATACAGGAGTAAATTTTCAACCCTGTTCAGCTTTTCTACATTGAGCTACATTGCGTTCCCACACCTGTAGACGCCTTGCCTGACTGAGCAATCAGCGATGAAGGTGCGGATGTGGGCGCCTCATCTGGATGTTTATTATTCGCCTTGCCGAGCCCTTTCCTTTCGGTTCCTCACGCCTCTCCCCCTTGTCCCCGCCTCACCTCCATTTACCCACGGCACAACTTAATGCTATCTTCAGAGATCATCTCTGGTTGCCCCAGTGAGTCGCCCTATAAGCCAACTGTACACATCATAACAGCGCACAGAATTAATTACAAACTTAAACATGTCACTGGCGCCATTTTAGTTCAGGGTTTCGCAACGCTGACGTCATAGAAGAGTCACCGATAGCTGTCCAAGAGACAGCGTTTCTATTCAGTAGGCGTGACTGATTTTTTCCCGGTATCAATGAGAGACTTTCCTTGGGTAAAAGTATGCAAAACAAAAAGCTACAAAGGGAAATGTCAGAGTTAAAACAGACAAATGAGGAACCTCTTTGTGTTCGCGTAGTGAAGATCATGCTCTATTTGTGCGAGTTGTCACGTCGTTTGTTTTTCTTAAGCCTTTCAATCCTAAGAAAGTAGGATAATCTCGGCTTTTAGAAGTTGCAAATTTTTGCTGAGAAATTTTGTGGGTAGAAATTTGGAATTTGGACATTTTGCCCAGACAGCAGCAGCACAGGCCTACTCTTCCATCGATTTTCAACTGCCAAAGGTTCTTTAACGTGCGTATAGTACATACGGGACCTCCGAAATATATTCGCTCATATCCAAGAAGGCTTGACGTCGGGCTTCCCTACCCAGAAGCCAGGGGACAGTTGAGTCACTGAAAAAAATGCGGTCTTTCGATCTTCGTGCCCTTCCATCCTACGATGTAGAACCCCCGAGTCGATCCCGGCCTGTTTTCTCCATGAGCAGACGCCATACCACAGCGTCCCCCTTCTCTCTGTTCCTCTGTTTATATGGTAGAGTAGTCCATTGAGTACTGAATAATCCCTACAACATAGGCCGTTGTTGTGCAATTTGTGAATGTCAAATATTTCAAAGAGGATAAACTGACTAACCCTTTGACCACCACTGGCGGAAACTAGTGGATTGTGATAGGTCATTCGAAATTTCACATTTTACTACTGCCATTTCTAAACAGCCAAACATCAGCATTTAAATGTAAGTCATAAATAAAGATTGTGCTGTTTGATACTCAGCAGCCACTGAAAGGTAGTGGTTTGATATACTGAACACAAACGAATTGACTCATGAAGATTTCAGTGGTAAAACGGTTAATTTTCGACACATTTCAGTAGAAGTCCCTTTGTGT
>JBCAUA010029318.1:10000-12361 GCA_038406235.1 Peronia verruculata
GCATCGGCAGGGATATATATATATATAATGATATTGATGATATTGATCACTGATAATGAATATCTTCTCTACCTATGCACTGCCTTTTAATTTAACCAGCAGGGAATCTCGGAAATAGATCTAACTCGACCTCCTGAGAGCGGAATACGACACGCAAAGTGTGTCAACATTGGTTTTTGCCCTAGTAATGATGGCTTCCGGTTTTGTTGTTGTTATTTTATTCCTCTACCATACGAAACGGCTTTACAAGATTGAACAAGGTTTACTAAATTTCATTATAGGCAGCTTGCAGGCAGTACGTGGACGACTGGACGCAAACAAAAAAATTTCGGGTCAGAGGTATTCAGTGACAATTTGACATGGATCGTACAAAGCTATTGGACATCAATTCTGCACTTCAATCATGAAATGTCAATTGTGAATGCAAACGGGGATGGTGGTGGTCGCCGTCGGCATCCGTTCGTCCCTAGAGTCAATGGTGTAGCGCTAAGATTGGAGATGGCAAAAACCTCTCCAGTGCTCAGAGCTACGAGCCCGGGCGACGTATATGGAGAACCTGGGCTGCCCGGACGTCAAGTTCCCCTTCTCGGCCTTGCTGATAGGGTCCAAAGGAAAGGAGTTTGGTTCCAGTTGTCGGAAGGTAGGGAAGAAAGGCGACCAACCGCCTTACGGGCTCCACAGCGGATTTTATTTCAGGATTCACCTTTGACATTCCCAAAATAGCCACAAGGCAGAAACCATTAAATTAGGTATTTCAAGTCGGTCACATTACCAGGGACATCATCGCATTTTTTTTTTTTTTTTCATATCAATATGATGTGGCATAATACAATTAATGTCCAAATGCTCATCATTCACCAGGAACTGCCTATCAAGCGCACACCATTTACACAAAACAGCGTGTGAGCCAAGATCTCTATGACCGACCTCGAAATACCCGATTTCCCATTTCCCATACAACAAAATGGAACTAAGTATGCTCAGAATATATACAGACCAAAAACCCATTCACGACAGCATTGAAATTTAACATCACCGTACGGGTCAAAATGTCCTCACTGGGTCACTCAGACACCCCACCCACACATCCCAGTGTATTTCACACAGTTAACATTCTAATTGTAAGCACATTCTTCAAGCTTACCGTTACTGATTAAAGGAAAAAAAAAAAAACATAGTCACATTTACTTCCACATCTTTGCAAAACCACCCACCCACTCACACTCGCTCTCTCTCTCTCTCACACACACACTCACACACAGACACACAAACATACAGACACACACACACACACACAGAACACATAAAATACACCTTCAGATTAACCCACATACACTACAAAAAAAAAAAAAAAAATCTAAACTTCACGCCCTTCGCCAATTCAATCTCTCCAAACAGACCTGTAAAACAAGATCAAGCCTACATGGCAAACTGTTACGCAATACTCGGCTGGCACAGTTTGACATGCCACCCCCAATGTTTACTCAAGGCTTGTCCGTACATGTCAGTATGTATGTCTGCACTCCAAGACCGTATGCACTCCCCGACACACGTGCTAAGGGATCGCCGTGGCCAAGGGGTAATGTGTCTACTCCTAAATGAAAAACTTACGTCGCAGGTTCCAAATTCGAATCCTACAAGGTGATGGGAACGATTAAGAGATTGGAATCTTTCACTGACTCAAAATTCTTCGGCTTCTTGAGTAGGGAAGCCCGATGTCTAGCCTTCTCGGATAAGGGCGAATATTTTGCGAAGGTGTGTTCGTTTGCATTTGAAAAATAATCAGACAAAGAGTGGGCGGTGGCCCCATTGTCAACGCAAAATAACCGAATTCCAAATTTCTCCCCATGAACATTCTTCTCACCAAAACGAGCAGGCATCTAAAACCAAGATTAACCTACTTCCACAGGATTTGAAAGGTTACACACATGATAAAATATTCTTTAAAACAAACAAACAAAACATGCACTATTTGCTGACTGAACTGGAGAAAATTGTGATCAGCCTGTGCAAAATGAAACTTTCAGTCAGAACTATGCCAAGAACTACGTGGAGATTTTCCCAACGACCAACGGGAGATACTTTGCTTTGCCAGACAAAACTGGTGTTGAGCAAGCAATGTAAAGAGGGGGGGGGGGGGATGAGTTATACGCTTTTCGTTTGAAACATGCATCTTGAAAACTTCCGAATAATCCATGATAGATGGTAAATGTTTTTTCTTCTTAGTGTAATAATTATCTCTCTCTCTCTCTCTCTCTCTCTCTGTGTGTGCGTGCGTGCGTGAGTGTGTGTGTGTGTGTGTGTGCGTGCGTGCGTGCGTGCGTGCGTGCGTGCGTGTGTGTGTGTGTGTGTGTGTGTGTG
>JBCAUA010029340.1:0-12358 GCA_038406235.1 Peronia verruculata
TGTGTGTGTGTGTGTGTGTGCCTTTGTGTCTTAGTCTCTTTTTTGTCATCTCTCTTTTTTTCTTCTCCCCCCCCCCCTTTCTCTCTCTCTGCCCCCGCGGGGGCCCGGGGTTTATAAGTAGGCCCTCTGCTCCCACCTGCAGGTGGTGTAAGCCCGCCGTCGGTGGGGTGTCTCCTATGGAATGCCATCCTCGACATTCCAGGGGAGACATCTCTTCTCTCTATCCTTGCACCTGTCTTCTGTCCCACTTTCTTTCCTTTCTTCTTCTTGACGTGTAAAGGTATCTCACCGTGTTTGACACAATATAGCCGTAATCGTGCTGATGTGTCGTTAAACCCCAACACAAACATCACAATCTCTCTCTCTCTCTCTCTCTCTCTCTATGTGTGTATATGTGTGTGTGTGTCTTTGTGGCTCTGTTTGTTTCTGTTTTGTCCTCTCCCTCTTTTTCCTCCTTCTTCCCCCCCCCACCCCCCCCCCCCCCCCCGTCCCCAAGTAAATTATTACAAGATCAGTGACATGTTGTTGGACGTGCCAGATCAGAAAATGAGGCATTTAGATGATCATTGTATTTGATAAAGAAAAAATAACGAATAACAATTTATGTCATAATTTCTCCAATTCCATGTCGACGTTTTGCTAGGTTCAGCCCACGAGAGCTTATATTCGATCCAGCCCCTGTACTCGAGAACTGCCAAGCTTTGGGGGAAAATCGACAGACAGGCGTTTCTATATTATGGTAATTGTATCAGAGATGACGCTTCAGGCTCTGGAATTCTGATCTATAACAGAATATTTTCCTGGGGGGTCACGGAATACAGGAACATCCCTAATGATCCATTGTGTTGAAGAAATGTCTTTATTGAACTCAAGGCCAGGCCAGATAGACCCTAAGACCAGCCGTGCCAGAAAACAGTGGAGGGGTATTTATGAATCTTAAGAGACTATCAAATTAGAGTCGCTCCTACGCAGAACATTAATAGAGATCTTTGAAAGAGGAAAGGGCTTTATTATATGACTCATTTACCGGGCGTTCTTGTCTTCTAAAAGGCAATCAAGCTTTACATAATTGGTGCACTTGGCCGGCATCTGACATTGATGCACTCTCACAAAGCCGGTCAGAAAATTACCAGAAAATTCACCAGTCTATCCCTCTTTGCTGTCCGGTAAGCTCCCAATTTTCTCCAGAATCTGTTAATAATTCTTTGTCTGCAAGATCCATGATATTAGGACTATTTATAACCTGATATGTATTCTCAGTGTTAACATTACTTAGTTATAAGTCAAGTATCCACTATGATATAAGACATATGTTAAGTTTTTTTTTTTTCTTATTCTCTGTTCATTTGTTTGTTTGTTTGTTTGTTTAAAGCTACATAAAAGTGTATGAAAACATGAAAACACGAAGAAAAGATGAAACTGTCATGTTTTTTAAATTGGAGATTCCTTGGCATTGTTTTTCCCATCAGCATTTTAAATATTTGAGTCTAAAGAAGAGCCCATTTAAGACAGGGACAGTTAAAGATTCTGGAGATTTTTTTCCTGTGAGCAGAGTTATAAAATTGCTGTGAGAGCATAAAGGCTAAGTATTCAAAGCAAACAAACAAGCACAGAAAATAAATCACACAAAAGCACACACAGTTCCGAAAAGGAATAACATCCCAGGACGCCTTAACCTTTTTATAGTCAGACCCGTGAGTTTGGGACTGTGTTTCAACGTATTGTAAACTCATTTTGACTAAGGTTGTTATAAATCAAGTACCCATTATTTTATAAGAAATTAAGTGAAGTTATTTGTTCAATTGTTTCTGAATTTGGATTTCTGCTGGAGTCCTAATTTTGGAATTCAAGTGCGAACAGTTGTGTTCACAGGGGACGTAAAATCTAAAATTGTTGAAAATCAAACACCCATGTCCGTATGAAGAAAACAAAACATGAATTTGAACAGATGATTTTTCAGTAATAACAACAATTATCATCAAAGCCCAAGGGTTAAAACTTCAAAAAAAAAGAAGAAGCATTTGTAGAAATGAACTATCTCCCAGCATACTTTAACCTTTTAATGGTATAATAAGGACTATAAGTTTGGGACCATGTTGCAATCTCCTTGTACTGCAAGTACTAACAATCGGACCTTACAGTCAAACATTATGAAAAAATGTTTTTATTTATTTATTTTTTTGTTTTGTTTTGTTTTGTTGTTGTTCTTTATTTCTATTTTATGTTAACTATTTTGTTTTTGTTTTCGTTTGTTTTGTTTTGTTTTGTTTTCAGGTAGAATCAAAATAACCACAAATAACCAAATTGAAGCATCTGAAGAAGATTTTTCAGTATCTACTACTGATAAATTGATTATGGTAGCCTAAGGTCAAAGCTTAAAAGAAAAAAAAAAAAAAGCAGACCCTCCAACCCTCCCCACTCCCCCCCCCCCCCTACCCAAATCAGAAATGAGTATTCTCAGAAAGAAGATGGAGATCGATTTTTATTGACATTATGGACTTCCTAAAGATCTACTGCCAGAGATCTAGCTCAGTTCAGTATTGATTTAGCTGCAGGTAATGCTAAGCTCCTGGCTTGCTCCTCTCTTCTGTGGTGCATTTCATTAGCCTGGACAGTTCATGCAGGGCAGGTTGATTAATAATGTATGCAATAATTTGGGGGAGGTGTCGGATAGAGATTGGATGCTCTAGTGTGTGTGTGAGTGGATCGCTGTCGATACTGGGATAAGATAGAGAGTGTGAGACAGACAGAGAGATAGATGGAGAGAGAGAGAGAGGGGATGGAAGAGAGGGAGGCAGGAGTGGGAAAGACGGAAGTATAATGAGAAAAAACACAGGTGGAGATAGAAAGAAAATAGAAGATACAAGAAAGAAAAAGATAGGAGAGAAACAGAAGGTAGAGAGTGAGAGAGAGAGAATACAAGTCGGCGGGGTGGGGACGGCGTTAAAAGAGACATGCGGATATAGTGTGTGTGTGTGAGAGAGAGAGAGAGAAATGTAGTCAGAGAGAGAAGACAAAGAGAAAAATAGACAGAGAGAGAAAGAGACAGAGAGAGAGAGAAAGACAGGAGTAGAGAGTAGGATAGACAGAAATACAAAAATAGAAAGACATGAAACAGAGGTGGAGAGAAAGACACGAGAAGAAAAAGAAGAGAAAAGAGAAGAGAGAACGATAAAAAGAGAAAACACAGAGGGAAAAAAAGACATACAGAAAAACTGAGAGAGAGAGAGAATGAAAAAGAGAGAAAGACAGAGTTAACGAGGGAGAGAAAAGAACGACGGAAAGAGAAAGAGAAAGATTTGGGAGAACGAAGGAG
Organism: Peronia verruculata; assembly: GCA_038406235.1. NCBI lineage: Eukaryota > Metazoa > Mollusca > Gastropoda > Systellommatophora > Onchidiidae > Peronia > Peronia verruculata. The sequence goes on from JBCAUA010029340.1 coordinate 3,317, forward strand.
AGGGATATAGAAGAGAGAGAGAGATAGACAGAAAGAGAGGCAACTGCCTTCAATTAGCTCTGTATTAGCTCACGAAGCCACAGAAGAAATAAGCTTAGTCCACGAGATTATCAGCAGAAATAATTATGGTCCACCATCTCTATCTTTCTTTTATCTTGCTTCTTAAATAGCATGAAAGAGACATCGAAAGACATGTTGATCTTCTTTGCATGCAATAAGATGAGAAATGTAGTACTGGACACTTAAAGCCGAAAACGGCTAAACTAAGAACACGGCTGAACCGAAAGAAAAATTGATCCCCGTTTTCTTTGTTGTTGTTGTTGTTGTTTGTGTTTGTTGTTGTTGTTGTTGTCGTCATCGTCGTTGTTGTCTTCTGTTTTACTCTTTGTTAATGGACTGGCGATAAATCAAGGTCAACATTCGTGGGAAGACTGGTGAACCGAAAACAATGAGCTTGATTTCAGTGGAAGCCTGAGACCTATATCTGACATCAAGCACTCTAAGTACCGACATGTCATTCTCTCATCATTGGGGAGGACGCAGTAGCTCAATGGGTATGGCGTCTGCTCATGGAGAAAACAGGCCGAGATCGACTCGCAGATTCTGCATCGGGGGATGACAAGACACGAAGATCGAAAACCAGCATTTTTTCAGTGACTCAACGGTCCCCTGGCCTCCTGTGGGTAGGGAAGCACGACGTCTAGCCTTCTCGGATACGGGCAAATATATTTGGGAGGTCCCGTGTGTACGTTACGCACGTTAAAGAACCCTTGACAGTTCAAAATCGATAGAAGGGTAGACTGAGTGCTGCTGTCCGGGCAAAATTTCTAAATTCCAAATTTCTACCCACAAATATTTCTCAGTAAAAATTGGCAACTTCTGAAAAGCCTACTTTAAGGATTGAAAGACTTAGAAAAAAACCAACTCATCATTGGGCCTGAGGCCACCAGAGCAGGTGTCGAAGACGGAGAAGGGGTGGGGGACGGGAAAATTGCGTCTGTGAAGCAAGTGCGCATTGCCTGTGGCATCTAAATTATAAAATTTGACCTTACAGAGTTTGTTCCTGTCTTCTGTCAACTTCCACCATACCAGCCTGGATAAACCAAAACGTTTACACCGAAACGTACGAAAGACTTTATAATCGTTTCGGTTTAAACTTAAATAATATGTCTGGTCCCTAAAAGTTTGGTTTGAGCGTGTTCCACTGTACATATTATGTAAAGTAGGTTCTGGGTATCATTTTGACTCTTTCGTGACAAGGCAGATGGAGTGAGAAAAGAGGGTGGGGATGGGAAGAGAGAGAGAGAGAGAGAGAGAGAGAAGACATCTGCCTTAAAACACTTCTGCATTATAAAATAAAACTGTCCATAAGATTTTTAAAAATTGCATCCTCCATCTTACTCTTATATCTAACAGCCCAACAGGTAATATTTGGTAATATTTGGAAATTGTACATTTCTCACGTAACAGAACATATGTGAATATCTCCACAGGATCTGTCAGAGTAATAGTATATACATGTGTATTTATTTTTGTTTTTTATTTTTTATTTATTTATTTATTTATTTATTTTTTCAAAAATTATTGAATAGTACAATTTCTGAGATTATGAATCCAACATTTTTACAACTGGATATTTATCAAAAATGCAGCAGTACAGCAAAAAATACAGAGTGGCTTCCTCTGCTTTGTACGTGTATATCATGAATCGCTTGGGCACTGTAGTAACCGGTATAAGTGCTTTATAAAGTTCTCTGTTGTTGTAAATGTTCTCTGTTATCACTATTTTTACTAGTGGTATTACTATTATTATCGGTTATCATCATTTTAACTAGTTATAACAAGAATCAAAACAACTCGTGTTGAGTTACTCTGCTTGCACGATGATAATTATAAATGGATTGGAAGTATCACTTCGATCTGGGGGAGGGGGAGGGGGAGATAAAGCGACAGAAAGAGGGTGGGAAGGGGAAAGAGAGAGAGCAGAAGAAGAGAGGTAGAGATCGAGAGAAAAGAGAGGACAGAAAATTAAGAGGTAGAAAGATAGAACGACAGAAAGAGAGATGAAGACACGAAAGCAAGAGAGAGAGAGAAAGAGAGAAACAGAGAAGTCATCTGCTTTGGAGAGGAGAAAAAGAGTAGGAGAGAAAAAGAGAGAGAGGGTGGGGGTGGGGTGGAGAAAGTCATGAAAACAACTCTCCTCCGTCTTGAATGTGTTCCAAATAAGCTCCAGTTTTCACGACAATGATTGGGGGGAAAAAAATGTTACAAAGAATCCTCAAAAATCTCAGTTCTTTATCTCGTTTGTTCGAGTTTTCATAAATATTTAAAGAGCTTCAAAAGCTGCTGTGATGCAAGTTCATTAACAATGCATGCCATGATTTTAAAAACAGACTAATCTTAAGAAGGATTTTTTTTCCTGAGCATCAGTAGCAATAGGGAGTCAGTGAAAAAGAGAAAGAGAGGGAGAGAGAGAAGTAAGATAAGGAAGAGGAGGGTAGAGGGAAAGATCTCTCTGTGATTCAACTCCTTCACATTCAGGAAGAGTTAGGTTATAATGTGGTGAGAATTTATACACTGATGGACTTAAAAAACTCAACACTTGAAAATGATTCTAATAGCAGACTTTAAAAACGCAACACTGCAACACTTAATATACAGAATCATTTTAAAGTGTTGCGTTTTTTAAGTCCGTCAGTAAAATCATTTTCAATTGTTGTGTTTTTAAAGTCCATCATTAGAATTATTTTTAAGTGTTGCCTTTTTAAAGTCCGTCGGCAGAATCATTTACAAGTGTTCCGTTTATAAAATCCGTCAGTAGAATCACTTTCAAGTGTTGCGTTTTTGAAGTCTGTCAGTAAAATCATTTTCAATTGTTTGTTTTTTTAAGTCTATCAGTAGAATTATTTTCAAGTGTTGCTTTTTCAAAATCCATCAGTATAATTTGTTTTCTATTGCAATAGAGCACTAAGTTGGTCATTTTGTTGTTGTAGTTTTTGTTGGTGGTGGTAGTGATGTCGTCAACGTCATATTCGTTGCTGCTATTGTGGTTGTAATCATTGTTCCTCTTCTTTTTGTTTCGCCTCTTCTTCTTCTTCTTCTTCTTCTTCTTCTTCTTCTTCTACTTCTTCTTCTTCTTTTTCTTCTTCTCCTCCACCTTCATCATCATCTTCTCCTTTCTTTTCTTCTTCTTTTTCGATCTTCTTTTTTCTTCTTCTTGGTGTTCTCTTTTCTCTTCTTCTTCTTCTTCTTCTTGTTTGCTTTTTCTCGTTTTTTTTTTTTTTTCCTTTTCATTGTCTTTGACGTCTTCTTGACAGGCAACCATAATGATGGGATTCTAGTGTTAAGAACTAGTGTTCTCTAATTGTAAGGCAGCCAATAATTCCTCTGGATTAAATTACGCTATTGGTGTCGTTCCCTATTTTTTTTTTTTTTTATAATATAGCAACCTCGTACAATCTTATAATCCTTTTCATACTAGAGTCTCGCTGCGAAGAGATCTCAGTTATACTTCCAATGTACGCATTTCCTATCATACCATTGCGTGAAAAGCTGATTAGCATGCGTTATTATGGATTTTTTAAGTTAATTGAACAAAGATTAGAGAGAGAGGGAGAGAGAGGTGGCACATCGTATGTCGCATGATCTCACGGATAATGTATCCTTAAACCAAGGAGCTTATATTAAACCTAAAACCATGGATTTGTAATGCGAGTTAACGTATTCAGGTAGATGAATTCAGTCGCTCTCTATCCAGATGAATGTTCGATCATACTCTCTCTCTCTCTCATCTCTCTCTCTCTCTCTCTCATCTCTCATCTCCATCTCTCTCTCTCTCTCTCTCTCTCTCGCTCTCTCTCTCTCTCTCTCGTTCTCTCTTCTCATCTTATAACGTATCTATCTGTTTCTCTCGTGTCTTTTTCTTTCTTGTATCTTTTACTCTCTGTCTCTTTTTTTCTCTCTCAGGTCAAAGGGCAAACCTCAGGTCTCCTTCAAGTGGCAGAGGAACTGATCCCCCCCCCCCTTACATCTGCAGTGCAAACCTTCTCTACTCTAAGAAGCCATTGAGAAATTTTCCACATCGGTGGTATTGTCCATCAATGTTAGGCACAGGCCATCAACACAGTCGGGAAGCTGTCTTGCTTTGCTCTACAGTCTGTAGGGGGAAAAAAGTATTAAATGTTATTTTAAAGAATCAAAAATTCAAGGGGATGGGGAGCGGGCGGCGTTAAAAGAGACATACGGATATGGTGTGTGTGTGTGTGAGAGGGGAGGGGGAGGGGAAGGAAGCGCAGACAGAGAGAGAAGACAGAGAGAGAGAGAGAGAATGGCAGAGAGAGAGAAAGAGACAGAGAGAGAAAGAGACAGAGAGAAAAAAACAGAGAGAGAGACAGAGAAAGAAAGACAGAGAGAGAGAGAAAGAGACAAAGAGAGAGAAAGACAGAGAGAGGGAAAGACAGGGATAGACAAAGGCAGAGAGAGAGAGACAGAAGGAGAGAGACAAAGATAGAAAGACAGAAGACAGAGAGAGACAGAGCGAGATAGAAAGAGAGAAAGACGGAGTGAGAGAAGGACAGAAATAGAGAAAGGCAGAAAAAGAAAGCCAGAGAGAGAGAAAAGCAGAGCTTAGAGAAAGGAAAATATACATGTTAATATTTTATATAGATGTATAGATGGGACAGACGGAAAGAGAGAAGAAAGGAGAGAGGGAGGGACGAAGGCGGAAACAGGAGAGACAGAGGACAGACAAATTTGAAAACGTCAGCAACATTTCCTCATAATGATAACCAAATTGGATTTACAATACTTCCCAACCTATCTTTTTCACATTTTAATGGCAAATTGTGATTATATTCTCAGTTATTCTGCACACTTTGGAGATGGATGAATTCTGCGTCTTAGGATAATAACTTTACCATTCATACAATGTTCTGTTTTACGTCAAACTCACCAGCCTTCCACGTAGATCTCAGAAATAATAAAGAGAAGATACAAAGAAATAAAATAGATGGAAAAGATAATTAATGACAATACGATTATTTTTTGTCCTTATTAGATACATTAATAACGGATGTTGTGATATGAGAATCTCGAACAACAACAACAACAACAACAAAAGCAGTAGAACAAAGGATATATGTTTTTATTGTTGATCTTTTGTTTGTTTTCATTCCTTATGTTAAAAAAAAAAAAAAAACAGAAGACGTTCACAATATCGATTCATTGTTTGCGTTTACTTCTTTGCCTGACTGCTTGGTCCTTTTTCAGAGTCGTGGAGGGGTCTAAATGGGGCGGGGGGGGGGGAGACCAGAGGGTTTTCTACATTAGCTTTCCTTCTTTCTTCAATTGATATTAATGTACTATTCCAACTATAGCGAGACCAATCAGGACATTTGAATGAAAACTAAGAATTGAAATACAGTGGTCTCCGCCTAAGAACCCGGTCATCGGGAGGCAAATAAAGCTGGCTCTTAACTAGGTGGACGGGTTTTTAGGTGAATTGAAAAGTTACGCAACCCGTCTGACCACAGATTGTCTTCACTAATATGATTAGTTGATGGTTATCGTTAGTTAAAGATTCACCTATGTGAATAAGTACAGCCTTCCTCCCTGTGTGTGTTATAGTCAGATGTAGCAATTCCTGATCTTTTTAGCGTATGGTTACGTCAGTACTGCTCAGCGCTTAAAAGCCGTATGAGTTTTCACATAACGGTATCATTGTTGAAAATAAATATGATGCATGTATCTCTGTTTCAGGAATGAATACTCGAGTTCCTGTAACTTTTCAATGGCCAGCCTTCATGTGCTTAGTAACTAATGGAACTTTACAAGCGTGACGGCCGTTGATGAGAAGAATAAGCTTAAGCCTCAAACTGTCTGAAGAAACTGCTGGGATACCAGAATATCTAGACTACAATAGTATCGAGTCATGCTCAAGACATGACAATTATTGAGCCTAAAGGCAACAATTATATGAGGAGTCTGTCCTACCACATTGTCTGTTTGCTAGGAAGCTAATTCACGTGTGGCACGCATATATAACTATGGTGCCTATGAAATCGCTCAGATTAATCGTGAAAGTGCCAACAGAAAGTGTGATACTTTAGGGGATTTTTATAATGAACAACTGAACATTCGTGTCTAAGAACTGGTCTAAACTTAATGATGGTGATGTAAGGTGCACGGTGTGTGACATGAGACATTCGAAAAAACCCATCTCTCCAGTCGCGATCTGAAGGAGCTTTTTCATAACACCAGGCCACAAACTATCCTGAACGTAATACGCAAGACGGGCCTCTACTCCAAAACTTAACTCTCCAGAGCCCAATGGTGCAGATATGGTAGTTAGTACTGAAAGAATTGTTAATGCAACCGACAATAATCTTCAAATGAATTCCACAAAATAAATCTGAAAAGACAGTCTTCAACTGTTTTATTCTACTTTTAATTAACTGTTATGAATGGCCTTAATTAGCTTTTGGTAACGTAAATAATAGGCCAGGTAGACGAATTTCTGATAAAAGATAATTCCCTGGATTTTGTGGGTTCTAGAGGGTTAAAACCATCAACATATACCTATTTTGATACAACCACATGCTCACTGGATATCCCTTTTGAGAAATCCCTTTACAGTGTTCGATCGTCCAGTGCGTACATATCCTTTAAAATATGCTTTTTAACTTGTCTGAGCGCACTTTATTCACAACTGTGGCGATATGCTGTTACATCCCAATACAAACTAAACACTAAATCAAGAACCCTAAGTTACCACACTGTGTACTATTTCAGTGGAATGGAATTTCATTGCAAAATAGGATGAGTATATTTCTTCTAGATCGATTCTTGGACACCTCTAGAGTCAAATATAGTATAAACCAGAACTGGAGAAATTAGCAAGAGCCGAAAGTGAGTACACATTCATTTTGATTGCTTGCACAGACCTAAGAAAAAAAAAATAGATAAATAAATCCTTACTCGGCTGTCTGATCTATCTTAGAGCCAAAGATTGCCGGGGCATTTACCAGAGGTGACAGGCCTTCTCCAGAGTTCCGACTATGTTTGTTTAGATCGGTATTTATCGACACAAGCGCTCACATTTGTCCGGACCCGGCGGTACAAGTTTTGGAAAGGCCACATTTTTCAACCAGAGAGGTGTGTGAGAGGAGGAAAAGGGGAGGGTGAGGGGGGCAGGAGGTGGGAGGGGCTGAGAACATCGAGGGGTGGAATTGGTTTTTGCCCTCAATCGATGGCCAGGGCCGTCTCCCTCAGTGCAGTAGCTCTGCTTGTGTAGAATAAAAGAAGGCTCTCACTGTAGACTTTTATATCCACACTCATGCAGGGGTTTGAAAATAAAATTAACCCTAGAACTGTCAAGAGGCCGATTTATTCAAAGACTCAAGCATTGTTATCCACATTGGAATTAGATTTTAAAAAAGAAAAAAACATACAACATAGTAAGACTAAAACAGTCTTGAACAGTCATTCAGGGCATGAACCTTTCATTTCTGAACATGAACAACGGCGTTATTATAGAAACATTGGCATTACTGCAGTCTCTGCTGACACTGTTAGGGTTAAATACACCACTAGACTATTTTACTGTTTTAAACTCCATAAATTCTTCTGAATATTGAGAATTAAAAATCCAAACGACCTTGAGTCCTCGCCACCGAAGTTTCTAGAGATAATCTAGTAAGAAAGTTTAACAGTGCATTATTCTGACCCTAGTATCAAAAACATAAAAATGAAAACAGTATGACTGTAAAATATTTACAATACAGACACCTGTTGTTGTTGTATTGTGATCTCAGCACAAGTTAACCTGACTGGAGAGACGAGATAACGTCCATCAGGAGGTTGAAAGACGTATAGACAGTCTAGTAAAGACAGTCTAATTTCAGAATGTCAAGACAGCCATGGGTAAACGTTTTTGTTCTTTGGAAAATTCTTCAATGGGAAATCGTTTCGCAGATTATCTGCCCCTCCCGAGAGAGGGACTTGTGTAAAGGGAGATCATTTTGACCAGCCCTATTACTTCACTTCACCAAACAAAGAGGTGTTTAGCGCGCAGTGAAAAGAGGAACGAATCCCTTTACTTCTTGTCATTCGAAAGACTGTTCGCCAAAACATTTGATAAAATTACGAAAATAAGAAGAAAGTATTCTCTTTACATAATAAGTTTTCTGGACTTTTTCATGGTGTATGTTTGAAGCAAAGGGCGCAAGGGTGATTTTTGTCCCCCCTTCTTTACAATGCTTGTCCAATCCGGATTTTGTCTGGCAAAGGGAAGTAATAAGACTGAGAACAACGATTTCCCATTGCATTTTTTTTTCTTTTTTTTTTTTTTTTTAAGGAAGAGAAAGAGAAGGAGAGGGAGAGAATCTGTTTTTAAAAAATGCTGGAGAGAGATTCTTCACAAATTTTTTTTTTTTTTTTGTCCTGTCCAAGAACATGACTGAGGTCAAAATTTTAGAATATCAAGATTTGGCTACGAATAAATTTTCTTCAAGAAAATGCTGCATACAGGAAAAACAGAAATGCGACACTGATAATAGTCATTCTTTTTGTTCTTTCCGTGTAAGCGCTGGTTTAAGAATGCATAGATATGGCCATGCGCAAATTTCCAGATCCTAATTAAAAAAAAAAAAAAATCTGCAACATGAAAGAAAAAAGGGGAAAAGGAGAGGGTTTATTTTTTTTGTATCCACTTATCCGAAATATATGGAATCTTACTTATGTACCTAAGACTCAGATCACTACAGTGGCTGTCCATCTATTCATAGGCTCTATCCTCACATTATACCAACATAATTGTTCTCCAGGGAGACGTTCCGGTCGTTGCTCTCAGAATATCAAACATGGTAGGTTGGTTCAACGAACAGCCAAAGGGATGTGAAGCGTCTTGAATATTTGGTCTGGTTTCGAAACTTCTACTTATTTATTTATCTAGTCAGTTAGTCAGTTGGTTAGTTAGTTAGTTAGTTAGTTAGTTAGTTAGTCAGTTAGTTAGTTAGTTAGTTAGTTAGTTAGTTAGTTAGTTAG
>JBCAUA010029351.1:0-12357 GCA_038406235.1 Peronia verruculata
TAACCGGAACGTCCCAGTGCTCAAGGCGCATAACTCATGCTCGGACTTCCGGTTTCATTTATGAAAGGTCCTATAGTGAGTGGCAGTCTCTTTTCCCACGAGGGTGTCAGCCTGAGCTGGTTATTCTCTTCAGAATCCACCAAGAACACACCTCAGACCCCCCTCTGGTTCTTCCAGTTCTCTTGCTTTCTTCCTGATAGCCTGCCTCATAGTCCTCTTTTCTAACAATATGAAAACACAAAGCAGCAAGACTTTCAACATGGTATAAGTTACGAGCGGAAACGGCCTTGGATTGCGTTAGCTGCACACATCAAGCCAGTAGCTACAGTCAGTCTTCGCTTGCCAGCCAATGCACAGCCTGCGAGCACACACACCGTGTGTGATCAGTCCATATATGGAATATAGTACTAAGAAGGGAGAATGGAATGTGTAAGTTTCTCACGACCCAATGAAAATGAATGGGTGTTTGGGCATGGAAATGTACATTGAAGGAAAGAAAGATTACCATTGGTTAGAGAAAAGAGGCCAGATTTTGTATCGATACTAAATTTCAAGGGTTCTAGCCAATGTAAAGTTGCTTGTCTGGCCTATGAAATGAAGGCATTGTGATAAAAAATGATGCACTTACCTCACTGTGCAGTAACGGCAATTTTAGGTCCTCAAAATCATCTTTTGACCCAAAAATGCATTCTATACTATCAATAAGAGGTCAAAGAATAAAAATATCGCTGTAACGCAAAATCGACAATTTTGACCCCCAACATCGATTTTCACAGCCGACCTTGGCCTTAAGACCTGAAGTTTCTAGTCAAACATTTTAAGTAGTCCTAGTTTTAAAGAAGAGCATTGCTCTTTGGTTTTCGTTTCTTTTTTTGTTAGTGATTTATAGCATGTAGCCAGCTAGCAATGAAATTCTTTTTATGGCTTTCTTAGTGTAAGTCGGTGCTAATTTTTCTCATCAGGTCTCAATTGAAATGTTAACAAGTATGTTGAGGGTGCAGGGATTCCCTCCAGATACTCTGAGTGAATATTTTCTCTCATGTGTCATTGGCCTATGGGAACTGCTATGTATCAAGAACTCACCATTGACGACTGGGTAAGCTGTTTGTTCCCTGAAACTATCCTCTTTCTCTGGAATGCATGCAGATGACATTTTTGGGAGTTTGTGAGCATGAACAATTACATTATTGTGATTGAGATATTATACATGCTGAAATCTCCCAATGTTTGTTTCTGATATATTTTTAGCACTTAAGAGAAACTTGTTGGAGGGTGGAGTTGTGAAAGAAAAAGGAAAACTTGACACCCCCCCCCCCCCCCCCTTTTTTTTTGTGTTTGTTTAAATTAAATTTAAAAAATAGCTCTAATAATTGCTAACATAAAATTTTATCTAAAATAGGACAATATCTCGACTGTATTCGAAAAAGCAAAGCAGATATGAAGCCTTAGTGATATGCAGTTAACTGAAAATTGATGAACATTTTCACCTTTTAATAGGTTTCTCTAGAGCAACATACATATTGTGGAGATATTCATTTAACGATAGTTCAAAACTAACCCTTTCTTTGTACCCGGGCTTTTCATGTGATATTTTTAAGTGATGATATAATAATTTGTGATGATATACTTTATTCTCTCTCATATGGAATAGCCTGTTAATGTGTAGAAGCTTGCACACTTTTGGTTGACTCACTGTTTGTAATTTAAACAGATACTCCAATTTTACACATTTCAGACAAAGCACAGAGACAAGACCAAAAAAATGAAATATAGACACTTTTCTTACTGTTTGATATAAAAGCAGATTGATGTTCCTAAACAGATAAAAATATGTGTTGTTCATATTCTTTTACAGAGAAAAACGGAAATTAGAGCAAGTAGGAGCAAAACTCATGGAAACGCTGACTGGTCTGGATGACATTGGGTACTTGGCCTCCAATCATTGGTTCTTTCAAGATTTAGCAGTAAAACTTTGCAGCAATGGTCTATCGAATATCTCCTGTATAGAGGGTAGACAGGCAGTCACCTGTCTGTTTGTTCATTTGCTAAAGAACATTCCACAAGATGACCTGAAAAGTCAAATCAACAGGCCAGCCTTAGACACTCTGACAGCACATACCCTGAGCATTGTGGGTGGGGACTCCTGTGATCAGGTAGCTGAAAGATCTCAAATGAGAGAAAGAGGAAAGATTGTGCTTGTTTTATATAATGTTGTGATGGTTGTAAGGAATTATATGAGGAGCATCTTTCTGTAGGCAATCCTGAAGGAAAGTTGTGCTCAGAAATGTAGGGGGGAAAAAGATTTTGAAACAAGATTTTAAATGGATTTGCTAGAGTTTGAATCAAAACTGCTTGGAAACTATTCTTCTTAATCTTAATAGTTGTTATGTTAGTATTCTTTAAGTTAAGGAATGAGCAAATCCCAGAAATGCTTTTGTTACTCGCTTTTTTACTGGATTTAAGTATAGCATATTAAATAACAAGGGTGTTAGGTAGCTAGTTAAGGACTATGGCTCAATCATGTGTGAATTATTGCAATATATGCTAACTCTCGATTAGTTCTGAGAAATGTATGTTTTCTATTCAGTTTTTCAGTTGTATAGGAAGCACTCTGATTTTAAGTCAAACTATCAAAGGGAAAATTTGTATGCTGATTGTTGTTTTCTTCCTCATTCTTTGTTTAAAAACATTCATTTGTTTTGCTTCCTTTGAATATTCCAGCAGTATTTAATCCCATTACTGGTTCATTTGACCTTGGCTGATGCTCAAGTGAGTCCGGGTGTGGACATAGATCTGAGTAGCTCATCACAAGACTCTGCCACTCCCGCCAGAAAGATGTCTTCAGGACAATTATCACGCAAACGGTAAAGACAGAGTTTTATATTGCTTTGAATTTGTTCATCTCTTCATTTTCCGGCCTCTTCTTGATCTCAGCTGTAGGCCCGGAGCTTCACGGATAAGGATGGTGATATCCAGTTTGTCTGCTCACCTGGTAAACATGTATAGAAGACTACTTGTTCCTTTCCATGTGGAAACAGGGTATGTCTAACTATTTCAGTGATGAATTGTTTGTTTACTTCCACACTGGTAATTTAATTTTCCAGGAAGGTGGGATTAACCTTATTTATGTCAGCTTACTTAAAGTTTGTAATTGCAAATCTGTCACAGATATTAAAAGTTTAGAATATTTTAATTGCCAAGGTCCAAGATAAAAAAATACAAGAATAAAATGTGTGAATTTGAAACAATTACCACATCAACTATCTGCTGAAAAAATTCACATCCCATGAACTTGGTGAAAGAAGGAACAGAAAAAAAAAAAAGCCAAAAAAAAAAAAATAAGAAAGAAACCCAGCTATTTCATGTCTTTCCATTTCAACAGAAAACGGATGGATGAATCAGCTGTGGGCAGAAAAGTCAACTTCAGGGTTTTCAACAGCCTCCTTGACAAACTAAATGAAATTACCACTAAAGAGGTATTGTCAGCTCTGGAGATGGGCTTTGACTGACATAATGATACAACATTCAATGTGCATGAGATAAACATATAAGGTCATTTTTTATTTGTGTGTATGAGTGTGAAAACAATCTTTGACCTTGTGATGTCATGGAAGGAATAACATGAAGAATACTGGATGTATAGTATTGAATCCTTTCAATGCTATAAAAGTATCAAAATGCAGCAAAGATACGAGGTCTGTCTCAGAAAAAAGTTTCCCTCTCATGCTGTCTTTGCATATAAATACTCTGATTTGAAAAGAACCATCAAGTTCCTGACATTTCTCCATTTGATGTACCCAGCAGTCAAAGACAGTGACCAGTGACCGCTTGTCCAAGATTATTAGTCTCCTTTTCTCATAGCCTTTTGAATCTGGTCCTTGTTTTCAAATCGACGACCTCGCAGCATTTCTTTCACCTTGGGGAAGAGGTAGAAGTCGCATGGGGCAAGATCGGGTGAATAGGGTGAATGTTCCAATAATTCCTACGAGTAGCATTGAGAAGCTCATTCACAACTCTGGGCTTGTGAATAGCTGCGTTATCATGATACAGGACACCTTCTTCGAGCAAGGTGGATCTTTTTTCCGTATTGCTGGTCTCAGTTTGTCTTTGAGGACAAACCTGTAGTAGTCACCATTGACAGGTGGGACTGGCCAGCTCAGTGTGATGCCCCTCATGTAAAAAAAAAAAAAAAACCAGTGTGCATCTCCTTTCTCTCTCCCTCTTTTCTGTGGGCTTTCTATGGCCTCAGTGGATCTGAATCAAGCCATTGAGCCGACTGTCTTTTCAACTCAGTTTCAAATGAGTTACACCCAAGTTTCGTCTCCAGTGACGGTTTTGCTGAGAAACTGTAAACTCTCTTGCTCAACAGGGCCCAAAAAGTGCTGAGCCACTTGAACACGGACTTGTTTCTGCTCTGGTGTCAACAAGTGGGGCACCCACTTTACGAAGGCTCTTTTCTTGCTAATAACATTGGTCAATACTCAGTGAACTGTTGCATTGGACAGACCAACTAATTCACTTATTTCCTGGCATGTTCTTCTCACATCTTCCTCCATAACAGCCTGTGTTCTCACGTCGCCACAAATGATGATAGGGGGCCTCTCAGTCCCAGTGTGCTCTTCATTTCTCATGTCAGACCTCCCACCTTCAACCTCCCAGATCCATTTTCTGACTGTTTGAATTAATTAGTGGGGCGCTATTCCCAATAACTTGACAAAGGTCACCATGTGTTTCCTAAGCAGACTTGCCTAGAAGAGTTGAACATCTTATCACAATTCGGACATCCTAGCGTGAGAAGGTTGCAGCAGTGTTTTGCTCTGCCAGTTTCCTTGAATTTACCTTGGACAGAGTGCACAAGTACACCAAAAGTTACATGTTACATGTTATCACACATTCACCAAAGCACTTGAAATTAGGTATCAAGATTTCTTAGATTTAACATCATCACGTCACAAAATTTGGTAGCTGTAGGTTGTGTACTTTTGAAGTTATGGAGGACGAAAACTTTGTTCAGAGACAAACCTTCTATATTCCTTACTTAGACTTTATTAATTTAAAGTAGAGATTGTTTTATATCTCATTTTTTTTTTCTCCCATTCTCTATTACCAACTGCACACATGCAATTCCCTGAGTTATTTTCCATACTGTATTGTTTACACCAGTTGCAAGGTTTAATCTAGAGGATTATGGAGCAATCAATTTGTTGTGAAGAACCGCTCCATTAATTTTAAATTTGTACGTGTCATATTTCCTGGTGTGGGAGCTGTAGACTTCGGTAGTAAGGCATGCTACTCTAGACTTTTTACTTCTCAACATTTTAAGCTGTTGGGTTTTGTCTAAATACATCTCACAGTAAAATGGGCAAAATTTTGTTACGTTATCACTATACTATTTTATCTCACAAGTAGCTCACTTTTTTTGCCTATCTATTCTGAGACGGCCACACTTTTATGGGAATTTTTAGAAAAGTCATTGTGATTGAACTTTTAAAGATAGAGCATTTATTTTTTTCCAAATAGTCTGTATGACTAACAATTATTTTGAAAACCCTTTAAAATAATGTATGACTAACAATTATTTTGAAAACCCTTTCAAATAGATTTTCAAATAGGACAAAAAAAAATGTATATCCAAAACAAAACCCCTGTGACTGCTCTTTGCCTGTTAAGCAGAAAATACATAAATAAGCAGTGTGAAAATGGAATAGAAGTCATATTCAACCGAAATCATTGGAAGTTAGATCTGGTATTTGTCAACTATGTGGTATTTTTTAAAACCGGGGTCAATACAAAGCAGAACTTTTACAAATTTTACACCACTTGTGTGTCACTGTACTTTGAGCATAAAAAAAATTGATCTCCAAAATTAATTCATAACATTTGCTCTTGGTATTCATACAACAGGTAGAGCAAAGTTCTTGAGTGCAACACTCTTAGTTATTTATTTTGGCTCTTTACTACATTGTGACATTTCTCACTATATCACTCAAACTTAAAGATTTGTCGGCTTGGCTGTCCTGTTCACTCTGCCACCATTGTAAACTTGCTTGACCCCTCTGACTCTGAAAACTTTTATAATACATGTAACTTGTTCTAGTACATGAGATATGTGAGTGAAACTAACAGGATTTTGGTCAGAATTAATATAAACATTTAGTTCGAACTTGTGCATTCAATAGGAATCAGATTGTGGTGTCTATGATATTTTATTCCCTAGTCAGGATGTATTTAGGGAGGAAGCTGTCAAGCACACATAAATCTAACTTCAATGAAAAGATGTCTCGAGGTTAGTAACAGTTTATATTGAAAATGTGTGACCGTATTAACAAGTTTGCTTGAAATATTGACCATTTTTATTTTTAGTATACATGAACATTTTCCCTTTTTTTTTAAATGTTTTTGTTCTTAGTGTATTCATAAGATGAGCTTTTCAACACTCTGGGCTTTCCGAAAATTTCAACTTAAGTGAATGGCTATGCCTTTACATGTAAAAAAATATGTGCGATTTTCTCGTGTGCAGTAAACATATTATTTTTCTGAACTTTGTATCAGAAGTCATGGGTTTTATATGATTTTTGAGTTGTGATGACACATATTCAAAAAAAAAAAAAAAATTCTGAACATTTTTTGAAAAGTAAGACTACATACAAATTTTCACAGAAATTGATCTTCTAGAGTTGTCAAATTTTCGCTCATAGTGCACCATTTTGAGCTATAGGGACCTGCCTCTAGATTTAACCTTGGCCAGTTTATACCAGCTGTGACACAATTGGTGCTTCTTAACGTTTCAGCAAGAATTTTCTTTGTTTTCTCAGTCGTCCACTGAAGAACTGAATTGTTTGCACATTGTGATAGAAGTGGCCTCCAGATGTTTGCTGCTTCTTTGTGACAAAAGTCATAGCATCAGGTAATGTGACACTGGCAATAATAGAGTTGAGCAATATTGGTTGACTGTGTAATGGTGATATGTAGACTACATATCATCACACATTCAACCAATATTGCTCAACTCGATTATTACAGTAGTGAACCTATTTGAGTAGAGACGAAACATTTGCAGGCCCTAGGTGGGTTTTTGATTGCCATTTGTGTATTAGAGAAGATTAATGGAGGAAGGTGGGGAGAGGGTAGAGGTGGAGATAGAGCATAAAACAATCTAAGGGTCTCATGCAATTGAGATCACGCTTTATGGTATCAGTGCCACACTGTTAGATGAGAAATGTCCCCTTGACAAGTTATGATTTTCTTCATTTTATCTGGACTCAATGGGAGTTACTTATGTGAGTTTAATGCTTCTTTACTGTTTCAAAACTTTCGATTTTTTGTCTAGAACGTAAGATAAAAGTACAAAAATCATAAGTCAGCCTAAAAATCATGATTCAGTGATCCAAATTTTATTTTTTTATATTTTTTTATTATTATTATTATTATTATTATTTTTTTTTTTAAATAACATTAATCAAATAAATATCCAGTTCTCAAACATTAAGGGACAACCTAGTAGTAATAGTTTTTGTCCTGTATGTAATGTGAAGCTATGACTGGACTTCTGTATGAACATCAGAAGCAGTTTACATAAGAATACAATGAAAGACATATGGACAAAGTCATAGTTTTTCTTCAAACATACATGAGAATATGTATTCTCTGTAAATAACTGCCTTAGCAGAGCTAAATAAATATGGTCATAGCATCATATCAGAACTGAGAAAAGTTGACAGCCTCGATTTCCTCTCTTGCAGTCATCAGTATCCGTTCTACAGTGAGATGTTAATCAACCAAGCCATTGATTCCTGGAGACGTTTCCTGCATAGTGCCAGAAGTGATGAAGATTTAGACTCAAGCTTTGTGGACAAATATAGGACTGTGCTTCGCTGTATTGCAGCTATTCTTGTCGTGAATAGTGAGTGCATAAAATATTTATTTAGTTTTTTTTTTTAATACCTCTATTTGATAGAGCATGCTCAAAGGTTCTGTGTTTTGTATTTGACTTCTTTGTTTATTTCAGTGTATTTTATATGATCAACAGCACATATCTGCTAGAACTGTCTGAAAAGAATTGATGACGAGGTACTCTTCTCAAAATGATGGAACTTTTGTTCCAGCACTAAAAATTGGGTTGAAGTGGTGTAGACATTCAATTTAGAAATAAATAATAGGAATATTTTCTCATTTTGAAATGCTTATGTGTTGCTGGACCATACGGTTTCCCTGCCAGATACTGATGGGTACTTCAAAATTCACAAAGCAAAATGTGGACGAAACAACAAAATGCCCATTGATTATAAATCTTTCATGAGGGTTCTCCACAGAAATGTGTGTCATTTGGGATCAAAAGCTGTGCTATTCTCAGAATGAAGATATTTTAAATGCTGTGAAAGGCTTTGTGCAATGAAATGTGTGTTAAGTGTTACAGACAAATTCTTAATAATTGTAAGTCTGTAACAATCGTGGAACTTAAATCAACCTACAAGTTAGTAAGGCTAGTCATTGTATCTTATTTTTCTTTTCTTTTCTGTCACTAACCTTTTCGTCCCTTATGTGAAACTGTCAGATCTTCCCTTCTAATCATAAAATTTTCTACTTGGTTTCACTCATACTGAATTATTTTTTTTCTTTATCAGATCTCCATCCCTTGCCTGCTATGGTCCTACAAGAACTTTCATGGATTGTCACACTGCCTTGGATGGCAGTAAGTACAGCTGGTTATTGCCAAGGAAATAAAAATTATTAAAACATAGTACCAAATGTTACAGTGATATGTAGTCAATCTTTTCTCTCATGAAAAGTAAAAAATTATAGGCACCAAGAAATAGCTATCTTTTCCTTTTTTCTACCTCATGACAGTGTGATTGGTGAGGTATTTTACTGTTGTGTGGGCTCCACCACTTTTTACTGAATGGTCGCCGGTCACTTGTGTGAAGTTCCAGTTAGAGTACTGTGCAAACCATCATAACCCTGCATTCATGCACTATAATTACACTTATATTTAATTCTCACAGTTTGGATCACCACTTTTATTCATAGAAAAGAAAAAAAACAAAAGAAAAAAAAGTGATTTAATGAGAGTCTCATGTCTTGTGAATACAAAAAATTGAAGATGATCAAGACACGATCAACTCCTCAATTTTATTAGAGACTCACTGGTGAAGGATTCATGATCAACAAATTTGTTGATAAACTCAGAATGATGTATATAGACAATTTAAACTTCTTCATAATATTTTAAAGTTTCTAGAAAAGTTCAAAAGGTTTCTTTTTTTTTCCTTCACAGAATGAACCTTCTTGGAAAGACATGAAGCCTTTGAAACCAAAAGAAGTTCATGTGATGGCAGCAAAGTTGGCAGATAAATTTGGTATGAAAACATCAAATACTGTGGAACCCCTCGATAATGAGCCCCTCTAGAACGACCTCCCCTCTGTTGGACTTTTTCTCAGTGACGGATATATTTCTCTATGTAAAGTACCCCGGAATAGCGACTTCCCCTCAAATGCGACTAACGACCTTTTTAAACAATATCCCCCTGTATTACGACCTTTGCTGAGCAGTCTATCATGCACGAGCGCCAGCCCCGCGAAACCGAAAGCCCAAGAGGAAGGTCTCCCTCCACTCATAGTACTAATCTAGTACTACTAGTAGTAAGCCGAAGATAATGCATATCACAGCCGCGAGCCATCGCCAGTGCACAGAACACACTGTCTAAAAAATTTCGCATTCGGACGAATTGGGATATTTTATACTAGTTTTTCTGCATGTTGATGTCATTCAGAATGCCACCGGAGTATAGTTTTCATTCAGTCCAGCAAAAAAAACCCCCAAAAAACAACTGCGTTCTCCCGCCTGTTGCTATGGGCAGTAGTCCTGCCTGTCGCGGTTGCTAAGGCCTCTGTACGCCAACAGTACATGATGTAGCCTAGTCCGGACATGTAGTGTTATGTGTTTCACCCTGCCTGTCCTGTCCTCACGATAAAAGGTCGTTCACGTGCGCCCTTCATTGATGATCTGATTATTGATCATCGCTTGGTCCACGATCGCTCGTGTTGTTCCTTTCCTCATGTTGCCGACCACGATCTAAACGCTGTAAATCTAGATCAAGATTCATTCTGGGATCTTCCGCTTAAAAGTCTGGCCGGATGCCGATGACCTGCATAGCTTACGAATACATGTCTTTACGCATATGTCATTGGACAGAAGACGACGGTCTGCCCATAACTACATTATAACGCACGTCATCATGTTAACCAACTGATCATGTCTGCTTACTTTATGATTATGTATAGTAAACAGAAATTGTCCAAGACATTTCTTTTTGTTGTCATTTTTTCGTTGTTTGTCTTTTTTAGAATAGACGGAAACAATTTGAAGTAGGACCTACGGTAATTAAAAAGATGATATTAATTTTTTTGTTAGAAGAGATTTGCTCCATTGTGTCATATTAGGGAGTTTATTCGAGGGACATAACATGTCAGAACCTATAACCCTGAATTACGCCCCCCCTCTTATGCGACCTGATTTTGCCTACATTTTGCCAAGTCATAATTAAGGGGTTCCACTGTAGGTATTATTGTTATCAATGACGTAAATGTCACTAGATCATACTTACTTCCCTGCATAGTGCAGGGTAGCGTCTTTATTGTGCAGGCCAGTGTTTTCAAAATTTGATTCATTCACAGATTGGAAGGTCTTAGATAATTGTTTCTTGTCAGTTATTCCCTTTTCAAATTCAGGTTGTGATTTTTTTGTTTTGTTTTTGTTTTATGTTCTTTTTTATGTCTGGCAATAAAAGTTCATGTGGATCAGGTTTTCTGATTTATAGCATAATTGTCTTGCAGCCAGTCGAAATGAGATGTAAGTCGCTGGGCTCGAACCGAGAAATTGGATTTTGAAAGTGATGAGGGGGATCAGACATTTTTTTTTATTGCAGAAATTGAAAATGCATTCATTTCTGAACAAAACAATATCAGTCTTACCCTTGATTTATAAATATTACTTCATTGAAATTGGGTTCTTGTGAAGTAGGAATCTAGATTTATGTATTCGGCGGTTCATTTAGATTCAATTCTCTCGGAATTTCAGCCATTGCTGGGATGACCACGCCCCCCGTTTATTTAAAGTGCAATATGTCTGGTTAGAATAAAGCTAGCTCAGAACTTTTTTCACCACTTGAAAGGGTATGAAATAAGCTTTCACATGATATAAAATCTCCATATGGTGAAAAATTGACATTTGTCTCATTTTGATTGGCTGCGAGACAAATTGATAAGAGTTAATCTTTCATCTTTCTTTCTTAACCACTTTTGCACATAATTGTTGTCCTTCATGAATATTGAAATGAAAGTTATCTGTTTGGTTTTGTGATACCAATAGATATGGAGACCCTATGTCTGTGTATAAAGACACTGGTGGTTCTGCCAAGGGAGTCTTGTGTAGCCTGGCGCACGCATGTTATTATATGCTGTTTGGTAAGTAAACAGGCACTAGTAAATGCAGAAGTTTTTACTATGCAGCCCATTTGTATTTGATTGACTATTTCTGAATTTTTGGTTGTTTTCAACCACTTTCCGACTAAGATACTAAATTTTTTTTTTATTTTCACAAAATGACAATTTAACCTTTTTCAGTCTGAAAAAAAGAAATATTTTGATATCAAAGTCGGAAAATAATGAAAAACAGTAAAAACAGTTGTGACTTGAACTGACCCGGCGCGACTCATTTACCCTGGGCGCAAGATTTATTAACAAAGTGAAAACTAAGTGGACATAAATTGGTAATAGGTGGTTTCCTGTGGACGCTCATCTACATAATATTAACTGTGTATTTAATACATAAAAATATGTTTGAGTGTACTTTTTGTCAGTAATTATTACATCTAGATTCATCTGTACCTTTGACAATCATGGCTCTTGAGCTGTCACATCACAGAAATGGCTGATTTTTCTCTTTTTTTTTTTTTTTTTTGCACAATTTATAAGAAAATCCTAATATTTACAATTACCATCATTATGTTGTAATTAATGATTATAATAAATTCATAATGCTTCGCAGTCCTGAGTGTTAAACAAAGACTGTTTATGGCCACAGTGTGTGCACTATAAGACTCAGAACAAGTCCACTGTTAGCTTTTTTTTTTTTTTTTGCTATCGTAGAGCAAAAACCTCAGCCTAATTTCTTAGTTGTCATTCCTAGCATTTCATAACATCATGATGTAACGGATTATAAATATTCTCTAACTATTGACCATGACTAATTAAGTGGTAGGAAAACTCCTCAGGTGGAGCAAGACAGGTGACGGTCTTCAGAGGAAGAGTGAGTTCTTTCATCAGATGTTTCGGCCTTTAACTTCCTGACATCTTCTA
>JBCAUA010029362.1:0-12357 GCA_038406235.1 Peronia verruculata
TTTTTCTTGAATTGTTTTGCTAGTTGCCGGTCTGACAGTTTTATTATATTTTTATAAAATGATGGTGATGATGATGATGATGAGAAGACACTTCTATAAAATGGTGATGATGATAGTGATGATGTTGATGTTTCTGTTGGATAACAAGCTCACTGTTTGGTTCGGTTCTATATATGACGAGTTGTATGTATGCGCATGTAAGAGAGAGGAGGGGGAGGGGGCGGGGGCTTTCAATCTCAATTTTTTTTTTTTTTTTAGTTGTTGTTCTTATTGATTTATTTATTTATTTATTTACTTATTGCTGTAACAAGGACATTAAAACCATTTCTTTCACATCAAGATAAGATGGAATATTACAATCAACTAAGACATGATAATAATTGAAGTGATCATTCTGGAAGAATTCTTGGCAGTTATGTAGCGTGTTATGAATCTTGAAACTTCACTATTTTGTCCCTCCTGACCAAGCCCTCACACTACGCTTTCAAACAGAGGAGCAAGGAAATTATAACCCGGAAGTAAATTAAAGTCTCAATTGCCGTGGGATATACCATAATACCCATGGACAAGTGCCGAGGGCAACCCCGATCAGAGGGGCTTGTCCCAGTCATGTGACGGATATTCTAACCCAGCAGGGCCATTCAGAAGCAAGTGGGGTTTTGATAATGTTCGACTGAACTGTCCGGGAGAGATAAAACTCCCATGGCTGAGTCCTCCCTTGTCAAAGGTGACAGAGACAGATAGCGAAGGTATGTCGATGTCGAGTTTAGTTATCTTTGCTGAACTTTTTTTTTTTTTTTTCTTTTTCATAATGAGGTGTTTTCTTTCTTTATTTTGGCTAATGTTCTCTTTCAATTTTCTGCTAAAATGTCTGTCTATATTATTTTAATTACACTATGTATGTTTAGAGCATGGAGAAAATGGCGAACAACAAAATTATATCAGATTGTAATGATTATGTGTGGGGGATTCAAGCAAATTCGGTTTGATATACGTCTAGATTTCTCTATTTTATCCCTCATTTAATACAAAACCACATCTAGCGAATTATTTCAACGCACTAGAACCAACTAGCTCATTAAAACGAAAGAAACACACAATTTAAACGAAAACAGACGAAGATCTCCTTCAAAATCAGGACCACAGCAGTTTCATGGGTTTAAAGCTCTGAGTAAATAGGATGCAATGATTGCAATTTCCAGATAACAATTTTCATAGCTTTAGACATAACACGAGAGAAAGTGATGAGGAAAATGTAACTCGACCCTCCAGGTCCTCGTTCCGCTGTGCCAATCATCTGATAACCTAACCCCACTAAGCCTTGAGTCAAAGAACTAAATCCAATAGGCTGCTCGTTGTTAAAGAATTTTTCTTTTTGTGTGTGTGGTGGGGAGGGTGTAGTAATACTTTCCTGTGATTGTTAAAGATAAATGTATTTCGAATAGAACATTATGTTAGTTTCATTCATTACATTATTGTACTTTAAGCGGAATACTAAAGCCCATTTGTCTGTAAGATAATTTTATACTTTGAACATAGTAAAATAGTATTGACATATTATGTCTGGCAGCCAGTCGAAATGAATTTAATGAATGCTTTGAATGTGATGAGGGGGTCAGCTATCGAATTTTCGTTTATTGCAGAAATAGAAAGTACATTCATTTCTGAGAAAGGCAATATCGGTCTTACCCTCGATTTATAAATATTTCTTTATTGAAATCGGGATTTTAGGGAGGTAGGTATGTAGATTTATGCGTTCGACCGTTCATTGAAACGATTTTCTCAAAATTCCGGTCATGCTAGGGGGTCCCACTTTGTTTCATTAAACTGCAATATCTCTGGCTCGAATAAAGCTAGTTCATTTTTTTTTTTTTTTTACCACCTGAAAGGATATGAAATAAACCCTGATGCTTTGAAAAATCGACGTACGTCTCATTTTGACTGGCTGCGATACCTATATTCTTTTTACTCCATAAGATTATAGGCTTACTTTGAACAGAATACAGACCTAACACTTTTATTCTTATGACAACTGAGGGCTTATTTTGAACAGAATGGGCCACAGATATACTTTTATTCATAAGCTAATCATAGGCTTTTATGAGACCCAGGTCGACAACGACAGACATAATTATATAGACAGTTTGAGACGGTTAACATCAGGCCACGATAACGGCCTGTCAAAAATTGACTTCGTCCGCAAAACTGGGGACAGAGAAGATTGGAAGTCCCTGGGTCGTCGATGTCCGCGCCAGACCTGGCACCGGAAGGAGAAGAAGCATAGGCTTACTTTGAATAGAATACTAACATACTTTTATTCATGAAATAATTAGTTCTATGCTTTGAAGAGAATACTGAAGTAATCTTATTCATAAGATGGTTATAAGCTTATTTTGAACAGAATATTCCACCAATATTCTTTTGACCCCATGTAATTTCCCTTTTAAAAAACGGTGGATTGAGGAGAAACAGTTAGATCTATTTGATTTTGTCATTTTGCTTTTTGCACATGGTGAACAAAATGATCGCATTGAATTTTTTTTCTTCTTTTTTTTTTTTTTTTGTAATATGGCGGAGCTTTATTCGAACAAGTAGAAAACAAATCGGTCTAATAGTTCATCTTCGATTAAGCGAAAACCTGGAAATCCCCGGCGGAGTGTTTGTGCCCCTGCTAAAAATAGAACGCTCACTAATTATTGTTACCGTTCTACCACGAGATCCGAGAGCAATAGCAGCTGTCACCGGTCACATGCATTTTTTTTTTTTTTTTAATAATGTGTCTTGCTATGTCAATGGCAATGACCATTTTAGAGTCGCGTTTTTGAACGTTTGTCTAAGATTAGACCTGAATTTCCAGCCGTTAGCTTGGTCGGAACAAATTTATTGAACTGTTTTGTCAAAGCACAATAAAAGAGTTCCAAGGGTCTGTGTATTATTGATTTTCAGTTACATATTTTTCGCCTTTGGCATAACGACTTCCATAAATTCAAGTTCAGTGCTATCGTACCTCAACAAAATCTCTTTTCCCTGCAAACACTGCTCTATGTTTCATGACACACTCTGTGAACAAAATTCAAGTTAAAAAAAAAAAAAAAAGAGGGGGGGGGGAAGAGGGAGAGAGAGAGAATAATGTAATATAGGCGGTGGTCTTTTGTTTTTAAAGTTTTTGTTTTGTTTTATAGCACATTGTTTGAATGTCAACAATGTCATCGAGCCGTAGATTATATCAGAATCTATGTTTAGTTATAAATATTATTTTTATAAAGGAACGTTTCCAATGTACTTTGATATCAAGTTCATTAAATTTAGTCTCGTTGTCAATGAATTTTATGGAAAATTATGTTTGAAATAAGTGGGGAAAAGAGACTAGACCATGAAAAAAAAAAATACGGTTTCTCAAAATACTTCAGTATTGCTTTAAAGTATTTGACAAACGTTGCATGCTTTGTTCACTCTATGTTAAAAGAGAGATAGGGAAAACCGGGTCCCAATTTCCTGGGAATAAAAAGTTGCCCAGATAAAGAGTGTTTTGTCAAAGTATGATTTGTGCCTACTGGTGTGTTTGTCGCCGCCAACGCTGGTACCCAACTGTGTGTCTATTGAAGTGGGTTCAGCTGTCACGTAATGTTATGCCGCTCGGTCTCACCACCTTGTCTCTGCAGCTCCATTCTTGCCTCCTCCCTCCCTCCCTCCCCCAGGCCCAAATCATTTCTCGCCTATAATAATATGTGAACTTTAATTGTAATTCCAAGATTGTTTTCTTTTTCTCTTCTTCTTCTTTTTAATCTTTTTTGTTTTCTGTTTCTTCTTTTTCCGTCTTCTTCTTCGTCTTCTTCTTCTTCTCCCTCATCATCTTCTTCATCTTCTTCTGTTTCTTCTCCTTCTTCTTCTTCGTTTTCTTTTTCTTCTTCTTCTCCTTCTGCTTCTCTTTCTTCTTCTCCTTCGTCTTCTTCTTTTTCTTCGTCTTCTTAGTCCTTAATCCCGCCTGGAGGCACTGGGGATCCGCTTCATGTTGTGCACCAGTTTTCTCTGTATTATTGTGTTGTTGACTGGAACCTGGGTCTCCGCACACACGCTTTTTCTTTGTCCACTATTGAATGTTGTCCGTCTATCCTTCTACTATCTTGTTTTCGCTTCTCATCTACTGTTTCACACTGTTGGGCATTTTCTTTGCCTGGCACAATTTATTTTCTGGACCTATAAGTCTGGTTAGTAATAAGCTACTTATCATATGACACCTACGTTGATCTTAAAGTACGTTTTTTTTTTTTTTCTTGTT
The DNA here is from genome assembly GCA_038406235.1 of Peronia verruculata. Lineage (NCBI taxonomy): Eukaryota > Metazoa > Mollusca > Gastropoda > Systellommatophora > Onchidiidae > Peronia > Peronia verruculata. Next base: position 4,280 of record JBCAUA010029362.1, read on the forward strand.
TATGCCCTGTATACAAGTATTCTATTCTTTTCTCTTCAACGGTGTTGAAGAAATGGACTCCTACGGTTTAAAACCATTTCGTAAATATTATTAGGGCGGAGATGTTGTTCTCTGAGGCAAAACTTCCCAAATTCCGACATCTCTATTCATTTGTTGTTGTTGTTGTTGTTGTTGTTGTTGTTGTTGTTGTTGTTGTTGTTGTTGTTGTTGTTGTCATTCTGTCTTTCTTATTCTAATCAAATACAAGTGCTGAATAAAAGCCGGAATAATTATACTAGTATCTCTTAAAGCGTCGTTTCGTTCACAGAGAGATCTGAAAACCAGATCCCAATTTTCCCTGAACAAAGCGTTTCACAGAAAGAGTGTTTTATCAAAGTACTATTATGTCCCTGTCTGGTGTGTTGCCCGCTGCAAACTAGGAGAGCCTACTGAATTGGGTTTAGCTCTACGCGTCCCTATGTTCAGATCCAGCTGTCACACGCTTCATTTCCTCTATCTACTTCTACAACCTCACTCCACTCCATCCCCCCCCCCCACCTCCGCCCCCCTGCCTCCCACGTGTGAACCTTGGGAGCTCTCAAATTGCCAGGAGATTTTTTTTTTTTTTTTCAAATTTTCATTACAGAGAACAGGAACAGTGTTGCTCATAATTAGTTGTTGTTGTTGTTGTTGTACACGATGCATAAAGCTGACTAAATCAAACAGGGAAGGCTAAATAGCCTTAAATGGCAAGCGTAAAATGATTTTTCATGCTAATGTCCTCTTTGTGTAACCGTTGAATTCGCTTGGCACACTAAATACACTTCAAAACGAGACGTAGCATGATGAAATCAAGCACTCGTCAAATTTTGAGCATATGGAGTTATTGACATCACCATAAAGACTATTCATTTCCCTTTTAGTGTGTGAAAAAAAAATGTTCTATCTTAAGCAGAGGTCGGGATATTGGCAATTGAAGACGATAGGGGTGATGTTGCTGCAGCTGAATTTATTGAAAAAGTGGCCGATCACCGATCACTTTAGTAAATTCTTCTTTATCCTTTGTTAGGCCATGCCATTAAATTACAATTTTTGGCCTTTTGCTCAATCTATTTCAGCAAATTTAACTCTGAAATGCATTTTTAGATTGATATAGAAGGGTTTAGTGAGAGTAAAAAATTGCCTAAAAAATTCATTCACTGTTGAAAACCATATGGCTTCTCTGGTTGGCTCGTCTGACGAGGGCTCGAGTTCACCGTGTTGCACCTCATAATTATTATTATGGTTTTGTGTTAGTCAAAAAGATGCATACAGTCATATGATTTTATGTATTTATGCTAGAGATGAAAGACTTGCTCGAAATGTATTATGTGCGCATAAATTAAATTTTAAAAAATATGAACATAAACTGTTCTCTCTGTTTTAAATATATAAACAAGTTTGGATTACATAAGTTAATCTCTATCAGAAATGAGCCTATACAGTATGGTCCATATAATTATATATAGCGATTATAGTTCAAGATTCAGCCCCCATACTTTCTTTCTAGTGGATGTTCAGAGTTATTCAGTATCCAAGATAAATTTCCTTTCACAATGTAATGCTATGCATAGTTTAGAAATAGTATGTATAAATAAAATTGGTCACTATGTCAGGCCAATTTCTCAGACATTCACCAGCTAAAAAGTTGATCTGTCAAACTCTCTCATTTCTATTTCCACACATGTAAAAACAAAGATGGGCGAATTAGGCAACTGCATTCAGGTTAAATTGTAATCTTTTGAAATTATGTCGTGGTGATTGCAAAGCGGCACAATAATGTATAATAAATGGTCACTTTTTAAAGTAGGCTATGGTGGCTAGGGATATCAGATTACCTGACATTGGCTGACTCTGTCCTGAGCCTGCCTTGTTTACAGCGATGGGAGGATTTAAAAATACGGTCTGGTCACTTTGCCTTGTATCTACAGCTTGTCAGAGGGACACATAATGAAAGAGTTTTGCATGAACATGAACAAAGTATAATTTTGAAAGAGAGGGCTGTAATTCACACAAAGAGGCGCCACTTGAACACAGGCATTTATGGTGGAATTGTGATATAATTACAGAACTGTACGTTTAAAGACTAAGTATTATTAAAGACTGGCCGTCAAAAACCATCTCCGTTACGGCCAACCCAACATGCAGTGACTGAATTTTTACGTTTAACATTTTAAATTATCTTTCTGCCCAGTTCCAGGTTCTTTTTTTATTTTGATCTTTGAAACTTTCCATAACAATATACACTAAAACTAAACAATGATTACATTTCTGATGCATTGTTTTCTTTCTTGATTTCAGACATTTGAGCTTGAATATCCAGACGAAGCTGCTGTGTTATTTGTCTGTTTTTCTAGGAAATTCTAACTCGTCGTACCGATGACCATGGATTGCTACACGAGTGTTGTAGTGGTAATATTGTTTAGTTTTGTCTGTTCTTCATTTGCAATACCTCTCACTGTGAAAAACAATAGTCCTGATATCAACAACGTAGAAGTTCAAGGAACAGATGTTTTGTCATCGAAGAGGTTCTCGTCACGTACGCACTGGGCATTGCCAGCGCCACATGTGGAACAGGAACCTCACCAAAGACGTGAAACCAACAGGTATATCGATACCACAGATAACGGGCCACATACTGATCATACCGCTTGGTCTCTGAGTGCCAATCAGGATCAGCAAATCCCATCGACGATCTTTGTACCACTGCATGATGGGTACAGGGGGGTAAAACCTTCGGCTGAGACTTCCATTTCGCCCAAAAAATTTGATATGAACCAAAGCTTGACGTCAAAATGTAACGTGACCGCAAATGGGATTGCCGATTGCACCCACTTGGGTTTATCAACGGTACCGCAATATCTTCCCCACAATATAACCCATCTGCTCCTTGGCAGTAACAGTATTGGAGACGACGCCCTTCACGAAGGAGTTTTCAAGAACTACACTGAATTGATTGTCTTAACGCTAGATCACAATCACATCAAACGACTACCTAAGGGCGTATTTGACGGACTGACACAACTGAAAGTGCTCTCACTCTATAGTAACAACATCCGGTACGACAAACACCTGAATGAATCAGAAGCGTTTTTTCCCCTCAGTGAGTCACTAGAATACTTGGCTCTGAACAGAAACGAAAACAATACGAAAGAAATATCCATGATATATCCCGACCACGCTTTGTCGGTGCTCACGAACCTCACAACCCTCTATCTTGATGGCCTAAAGAAAAAAGATTTTGGTAAAGGTTTTGGAAAATTGCTGAAACTGACTAATCTTACATTAGCTGGATATGCCGAAGGTTACTGCAATATTTTCTCTCTGGAAAATAAGACATTTACCTATCTTAGTTCGCTCGAGCACCTGAATATTTCGGACTGTAATCTCAATGGTTCACTGATTTCTAATACAACATTCATGCCACTGACTCGTCTACGGTCACTTGATGTGAGCAATAATTTCCATCTTGGTTTCGACGCAGTGGGAAACTTCATGTATGGCCTGAATAATAATTCTCATTTTAGTCATTTGAAAATAATGCGAATAGTTGAGCGTTTTGCGCCATGCATAGTGATATACCGCTATCATTTCCGTTTCTTTAAATCGAGCGCTTTAAAGGTCATTGAGGCAATGGACAACGAAATAGAAATGATAGAAGTTGGAGCTCTAGAAGATCTACCCATGGAATTAACAACAATAAACCTAACGAACAATAAAATAATGTTTGGTGCCTACTGGAAGAATATGGCCTCCTTGAGCAATCTGGTGAATCTATATTTGGACGGCAGTCTACAGCCACGCCAGTTCCCCTTTTATTATCCAAGTAGTAAATTCGCTTGCACTCATTCTGGACCTGATCCTATAGATGAAAACACTTTAGAATCTCAAAATAATGAATGTATCTGCAGAGAAGAGCCTTGCCCATCTCGCAAAAAGGACTTCATAATGCCTCTACCACCAAAGCTGCAGAGCTTCTCAATGCATCGCAATGGCTTGGCCTACATGGTCAGAAACATCACCTTCTGTCCGAACAACAGCTTGAAATACGTTGACATCAGTAAAAATGTATTCCCCCACTTAATTGGCCCAGTCCAAGGACTGACATATCTGGAAACACTAAACTTGTCTGGTGCCTATGTGGACTTTATAGGCGAGGAATTTTTCAATGATTTCCCTTCTCTAAAACATCTGAATTTGTATGAAAATCTATTAGGTGACTGTTTATCGGCAGATATAGAAGGAAAAGTGTTCGAAAAGCTTACCAACCTAACGTATCTCAATATATCGTTTAACAACTTGTTCAAACTGCCAGCGAACATATTCCAAAATCTGTCCTATCTGGAAACGCTTGACCTCTCAATAAACCGTATCAGTCATATCAACATAAGTATTGAGAAAATGAGCAATTTGAGACACTTGGATCTTCATAAAAATGACATAGGCTCTCTGAAATCCAGCATTAGAAACCATCTTAGTAGGCTTTCGGTAAAACTCGACATGCGTCAAAATCCGATTCGATGTAACTGCGATAACATTGACTTTCTCGAGTGGGTAGTGTCGACTAAAATATTTGGTAACAACTATACGCATTATTACTGCAAATACCCGGATGAAGACAAAAATGCCAAAGAAATGAAAAACGGGTACGATGAAGAAGTGGCCAAGCTGAGAAAAATGTGTGCTAGCAACATGGATCTTTTCCTGGGAGTTATCGCGGGCACATTACTCATGGTGCTGGTCATTCTCATGGCTATGGCTTACCGTTTCAGGTAAGATCCCCACTCTTCTTCTCTCCTCCCCCCCCCCCTCCCCCTTTCCCTCTTCTTATTCTCCCACAGTGCTCTTGTCACAGAAAAAATAATGATGGCATCTGAAAGCTAATCGTGTTCTTAACCCTCTGAGTCCATAGTGACATAATAATATCCTACACACTGTTAAGAATGGCTTCGAAAGGCTGAAAGCTTTAAACATTGTTAAGCATTATATAGTTTAATACAGACCAATAAGCGGTCAGTATAAATGATCTCTTTATGAGAATATAGCACAACATCCGTTCTGTCTTGAGCCGTTCTGTCTTGAGACAGTCCTATCATTTTGTTTCAATAGCTAGCTGCTCTAGGTCTTTGAGAGTTACAGTGATGCCCATAGTTGATCAAGTATATGTGAATATGACATTTACGAGAGCTATCGGACATGAACATCTCAGAACATTGAATAGCTATTATAGTTTATTATTCAAATATTAGCGCATTTTTTTTTAGAAAAACCCGAAAGATAATAAGCTCTTTACCGGTTTATATATATAGAAACACAGATCCGTATGCAACAATGTTGTGTGCCAAATTTTGTATGGATCCATTCAGTAGTTTTTGAGTCCATAAACCTATTGTGGGTTTCGTTGCAGATTTATAGTAAAGGTAGTAATGACTTTAATAATACTATTATTCAGAATACTCCTGACTTCTTAAAGCAGCGCTCAAAGTCCTGTTGTCTGTAGTGTTTTCTATGTTTGGTTTACAGAGTTCGTGTTTAAATTCCTGCATAAACCAGACTGCCCGAGACAGTGCATAGCAAAAGCCAACCACTGGTGACTGTTTCTAAGGCTAACATTCTAGCTTGCACCTGTTATCAAAATAAATCTCCCCCTTACCCCCCCCCTCCCCCCCCCCCCAAAAGAGTTTTTTTTTTTTCTGTTCGCTTCCACATGTACTGTTTTTCTTATTCTGAAACTTGTGTAACAGTTGTTAATGATTGTAGATCAGGACACATATCCATGCAGTCTTTTCACGGAACGATAAACAAGACTAGATGCTGACACTGGTTTATAGTAGTTGTTATCCAATTATGAAAATGTCATATTTATCGTTGCATGTGATGATTGTGGTGACTATTATATTGTTTCTGTCATAATTATAATATACTAGCAAGGCCTCCCGTTCTACGAACGGGGGATATAGATAAAAATGATAAAGTGACATTGACCATTGTCTGTGAAAAATTGTAAAATATAAGACTTATCTATCTCTGATCTTTCCACTGTCTATAGATCTAGAATCTAGATTCTACCTGCTAAGAAAATCTGAAGCATATAATCTACACCACAAATTATAAAGCTAAGAAGAATTTCTACAGCTACACTATAATAACACAATCATACACACAATCATACACACAAATACTTAACACAGCGATGGCACACACAAATTCTTAACACAGTGATGGTACAAACACTTGAAAACATAGTGTAGATCAATGCTGAGTGGCGAGAGTGATGTAGACATCATTTGTGAACATTTGTGAGTGCAAACCAAGAGTGTTTTGATCTATACTATGACATATAGTCGACATCTGAGTTAGTAGTAGCAGAAAGAAATCAAAACTGCCCTATTTGTAGGACGAGGAAAGTCATTTTAGAACACTTACATTGATAATTTGCATGATCAGCAGTTTCTCTCACCTAATAGTGGTCATTCAGTGTCCATCTCTGGCACTGGAACTCGTGATATTGCTAGAAGAGGTGATATTCAAGTGCTTTTACACCCTTTGCCTATATATAATGAAATCGCGATGATGTACGCTCTCATATATCAGCCAGGTGCAGCCAAATACTGATTGACAATACGCTAGGTCTACCGTTCAATGACCGTTGGTCAAACACGTTAGAATTGACTTGGGGACTTTTTAATACCATTTTTACAGGCAGTACTTTTAAGAGAAAACAAAAGCTCAAAATCGCATTTTTGGGGCAAAATTTACATTTCAGGACGCCCCCCCCCCTTAAAACTATAAATACCTAACATTCTCTTAAGACTACTTTTTTTTTCTAATCATCTTATTGTCGGGAATTGTGCAGATGTTTTGTTTATTGTTGAACTACAATGTTTTCATTATGACCAATCCTGGCCATGTTTCTTGCTGTTGCTGTTGTTGAGTTTTTATATTATGATTTAAATAAAAAAAAATATGAACACTTTTTTTTTTAAAAAGTCTTTAATGCCTGTTTTAACAAACTCTGTGAAACATTATTTCAGAGTGTTTGAGCCTGACCACAGTGGTATTGATAAAACAGCATGAGTTTTAAATAAGACACGACAGCCATTTAAGATGATAAAACTAAAAACACACACAGCCACATGAATTTATTGTCAAAAGTTCAGGATATATGTCTTAAAATTCTTTTTATGAATTTGTCTTTGTTCAGGGATTGGATTGATCAGCTGGATTAAAGCCGGATAGGAAATAATAAATAACATTCATGTAATACTTTCTCAGAAAAGATAGAACAGTCTTGGAATCTACAGCAAATTTTTTTTTTTTTTTTGCAGAGTGCTAACCGGTTCGGTTTATGAAACTGTATAATCTTTTGTTGGCATCTTGCACTATTTATGCTATACTATGAACAGCAAAAGAAAGAAATATAAGGTCTGACAAGTCACCAGGGATATAATGATTGTCTAAATAATGTCGTATGAGAAGCATGTTGTTATAAGTGGGGTATATTTCATTGCAGGAAGAAAGAGAAATTTGTACGGGAGAGGGATAAAAGGAGAATGTGGCAAGGCAGAGCTGTTGAAGATAAGAGAGAACATTTGACCAAAGACAGTGTTTGAACAGTCCAATATGTCAAAGGTCTGGAAGTTGTGAAGCCTCAGCAAGTGACTGAAAGACAGAAACCATGTAACCGGCACGACGAGAAAAAATTATCTCAAGTCTGGCAGATTAGTGCACAGTAAATGATTAACGTGTAACAATCGCGTGGCGTAGCGTCTGATTAAATTACATGTAACAATGGTATAACTTATACAAGAATTAACTAAGTCAAAAAATTTATTTTTTTCAACGTGGACTAGAGCAATTATGGCAAACACAAAATGAACATGATAGAGTACCAGAGGTCGATCGCCTCCACTTCTACAGATAAACGGTTAGAGTGAGAGAAGACGGTTCGGCGGTCAGGTCTGATTAGATCACAGCATAAATTCAGGCATTTCTAATTAATATTTCAACGACATATTTACACATAATATGTAACACAATGTGAACTACCATTTGAGAGG
>JBCAUA010029384.1:0-12356 GCA_038406235.1 Peronia verruculata
TCTATCTATCTATCTATCTATCTATCTATCTATCTATCTATCTATCTATCTATCTATCTATCTATCTATCTCCCCTTGTTCCTGTCTTCTGTCCCGCTTTCTGCCCTGTCGTTTTCTTGACGTGTAAACATATCGGTAGCTGTAATCGTGCTGATGTGTCATTAACCCAAACACAACAACAACGACAAGCCTTTACCAAACACAAGAGATGTAGTTCAAGCATTATGAAGAAGCAAAAAAAACGAATTTGAAACGAATGAGCCCCCCCCCCCCCCCCCCCCCCGGAAAAAACCCCCAGAAAATATCATTTCCCAATTGATCCAACAGCATATAAATAACATCATAAATATAAATAACATCATTTAACAGTTGAGATGGACCTATGACATCAAATGATAACATTGATCATATCTAACAGCCTAGCCAAGATAGTACTCAAAGGTACAGGAAAAAGGGAAGAAAAGAGAAAGAAGAAAACAAATGAAGAAATGAATGGATAATATTAATGAGTGAGATCATTAAAGAGTGAATGGCAGCCAGTATTGCTATTTAATTACAAATCCAGATCATCTATATAGACTAGAAGAAGGGATAGATTTGTCAAAACAAGTGTCCTCAGTAATCATGCCCTGTAGATCTGTAGGGTTGCCAGACCTATTCATCTCGTGATATCAACAATCAGTTTTTCAAGAGTGGAGAAAAGACTTCAAACTAAACAACTCACGAAACGTGGAACCTAATTCACATTTTGTTCTTAACAATATTGCTAAACTATGTTACAGGGAGCTGTTCTGCAAACATCACAGTTACATATCCTAGCTTTGGTGGAATGCACCAGCTTTTACATCTATTTAATTCATGAAAAAAAACAAATAACATCCAAATGGTCTCTAAAGATTTGTATTAGGTGCCATCAATATATCAGATATGTCTGAACAGTGAACAATATCTACATCTAATCTAGCTATCAATAGAGAGTGAAATATTACCAAATTCAGTAACTATGCTAAGCTCACATACTCATGTGTGTTTCTGAAAATGTTCTTGGATGATTAACTCTTTCACTACTGTGAGCCGACACATCAGCTCAACTTTGGCACACACGTATCTAACTACCAACATATTAGCTTGGTTTGTTTTCCAGCACCTCCTGATTCATGTTCCAGTATTTATGTATTTAAATCCAATCCATATTCTACACCCAGCTCCCTCCAAGGGAGCCAAATAATGGAAATTTAAGAATTCTAGCAATGCCATAAATTTGATCCTTTGAAACAGCCCGGTCAAAACGTGGAAAACAACCTTGTACTGTAGTCAATGAGTTACATACTCAGGTAAAATGGTCTTGTAGCCCTTCGCTGATGTGCAATGAAACTTGAAACTGTGTCTTGGTGGATAGGCCCCCCTACCTGATTTCTGCAGTTCTACTGAAATAGGCCTAGATCTGATTAAGATAAGCTTCAGCATAAGAAAAAAAAAAAAAAAATAGTCGCAAGCTCTGTCCACATGATTTTGACTAGATTCTAGATTTCGGTGTAGATCTAGAGTTCTAGATCTCGAAATCTGGATCTAGATCTAGACTCTAGATCTCTAAATCCAGAGTTCGATCTGTGGCTGATTAAAAAATGCAAAGTGTCTTCCGAGACCAGGATCCTGGTCTCCCTAGCCTTCAAGAGGTTAGAGGGATCAGGACCTTTATAGATCTTTGTGCGCATGTCATAGCCACGCTTGGTCAATCCAGTTTCGGTTTCGGTTCATCATCAGCAAGATGGCGACTTCCATACACTTGCATACATTGATTCTTTTGACGAATTCAAGAGAGTCCTTGACGAAAGGAAAGAGCAATCAAACGAAAAGCCAGTGATTGGGAAGTGCGAATCGATACTGCGGCCTATTCAGTATACCAAATAATAAGTCTAGAACAACCCCGCTGGTTTAACCTGCTGGGACCCTCGACAGCATTAGAGTGGACTTGCGCTGGTCAAGGGTCTCATACATGTTAGCAATAGGGAGGACCATCACCCTCTCGTCAGACCTACATGTTAGCGTTAGGGTGGACTTGCGCTCGTCGAGGGTCCCAGCAGGTTAAGCCAACAGGGTTGTTCTAGGCTTATTATTTGGTATACTGAGTGAATAGGTTGTGCAGTATCGATTCGTACTTCCCAATCACCAGCTTTTCATTTAATTGCTCTTTCCTTTCGTCAAGGACTTTCTTGAATTCGTCGAAAGAATCAAAGAATGTTTGAATCTGGTCTCCCTAGACACTCAGCTAGATGGACCAGACTAGACTCTTCCTAAAAAATGACGAGGCAAAAATTGAAAAAAAAAAAAAACAGGCAATGAATTTTCCCGTACCATGGGATCCATAAGCCCCAAGTGAAACAGCAATAGCTCCTGAAATCCCAGCTAGCCGGACAAAAGTCCTTGCTGATGGTGGTGTGCCAATCATTTGGATTTCTTTGATGATCAGCTTCTCGACCTCCTTCGTATGGGGTAAAAGTTGGCTTAGTTGGGGCAGATTGTTGTAAAAATTGCTCCAAGCACTGGTAATTCCACTCACAATATCTGCCATGCGTTTCCTGGAAAGTCACTGAGGTTATAAAGATACAAAGTTCACTGCTGCGGTGCAGCTCTTCAGAGTTTCCAGCCTAGATCTCGGTTCTCTATCCAAGTCCAAGGTCAATAAAATTTGCAAGCTCGACTTGCATCAGGCAGCCGGGGGATTTCTGCATGGATTTCGTGAGAGTTGTTTCCCCTAGGTTACCTTGACCGTTCAACTTCGTACTAAATTACTTTGCTTTTTTCTTCTCCAGTTTGAAAATATTAATTATTCCATTATTACATAAGAATATAATAAAATTGAATTTTATATCTGTATGACATATTCAATGTAGTTCTCCTAACCTGAATGTCTGTAGTCTATACAAGAAGCCCCTTATACCATACAATGTACTAATCAAGTTTCAGTGCTGTTGTCCTTCTTAACTGTATCATCCTAAAGACGTCGTAATAGAGGATATGGTTATGGTTTTTATAAGCTTTTCAACCTCCTGTAGTGGTGGTTATCTCAGCTGTCCACAACCGTGGTAAAAAAATAACATAACACTATTGTGTAATGTGTACATCAGTAATGATCAGTAATAAAGGGTATTTGTAACGCTTTAATTTATGTACATTATGTGGGTGTGAATTACAATTAGCTGTATATGTTATGTTTCATCAATCTAGAAATGAAATTCCGGTATCCTATCCAGAGCACATCAAGTTTACTTTTATCTTTTTCATGACAAAATTATTTTCTTTCCGTGCCTGACTCTCCTAAGTTTTCCTGAACATTTAATATTTGCATAATCCTGCCTGTTCTCAATGAAAATAGAGGTGACTATTTCTGCCTATTCTTTCTTTCTTCTCCTTCAGATGGAGGCCGGGATTATAACAGACAGTATAGTTCAATCGTTTAGATCAGATCGTTGTTTTCCGTAGGTCTATGTGTCGGTATCCAAAAATTGAGAGTGACCGGTCAAAAACTGCACTCCAAAGAGGAAAAGTAGGCCTAAACAAGCTTGCAACGTAACCACAAAATCTGTGTTTTTGTTGTTGTTGTTGTTGCTGCTGCTGCTGCTGCTGTTGTTGTTGCTGTTGTTATTGTTGATTTTCGCCCAGACAGCTACGTCTACATACACCCAGTCTTATCTAGTTTTAACAAAGGGCTCTTGAACGAATCTAATGTACTGAGGAACCTACGACAAATCAATAAATTATAATATATTCAGTCTCTTGCGTTCCAGCTACCTTCAGTTCATTTGTGACTTCCTTTCCATTTGCTTATTCATGCTTTTGTTTTTAGCCACTGGCTGTCATCAAGTTTGTTGACATCGGCGACGTCATCAGTGATCTCTCTACTGTCTGTCTGCCCCTTCATCTGGCACATTTTTAGTTCTCTGCCTTTAATCGGGATATTGTTTCTCTCTTTCACTGCGAAATAATCCCTATCCGCGTCCTTCTTTGCATCCTTCTTTCTCTCTCTCTCTTTCTTTCTTTCTCTCTCTCTCTCTCTCTCTCTCTCTCTCTCTCTCTCTCCCCTTTTTTTCTCTGCTTACTTTTCTCGAGAATGGGCCCGACTATGCAATCTTAGCAAACTCTGACATGATCAGACATAGATCCCTCCCAAAATCATGGCAAAACAAGTTTGTTTCTTTGCTTGTTTTAATTAATTGGTTGTTTGTTTGTCTTCCGGTTATTATTTTTTACAATCTCTTTCTCTCCACCATATTTGTTTCTCCTAGGAACGTCGAATCAGTGAAATTGTTCTGAAATCTCCCAGTGCTCCCGTTATGGTATCGTAAATACACTCTTTCTTTCTCTGAGAGTGGAAAATGCCATTTTGAAGAGAATACATCATCAGACTTTGATCATTACAGTGTTGATATATTGTACTGTTAACTGTAAATACAGTGGGATCGTTATTGGGCGCTTTTTCGTTTTATATAGGCCTAATTATTCTAATACCAAGTAATAGAACAACCCCGCTGGCTTAACCTGCTGAGACCCTCAACCAGCGCAAGTCCACCTATATGCTAACATATAGGTCCGACGAGAGGGTGACGGTCCTCCCTTACGCTAACATGTATGCGACCCTCGACCAGCGCTAGTCCACCCTAACGCTAACATGTAGGCCAAATAATTAGGGGTGGGAACAAACGAAAAAGCGCCCGTTATTGTGCAGCATATTAATTTTGAATAACAGCAGGAAGAGGACAAGAAATAAGAAGGGACAACTTTTCCATTTTAATTGAAAAAGGCCCCACATTTCGTTTCGTCGTTTATCATCCTATTCAGTTATCATCTAATCGTCTCCGACCAGGTAAACATCCAGAACGGGTCCATGGGCCATTCGGAATTTGAAAACTGCAGCGAAACCCATGAAAGGCCTGTGGACTCGGAAACTACAGAATGTATTCATATGAAATTTGACACACAAAACTGTTGCATAATGATCCGTGTTTCTGCATACATGAAGGCGAAAAAAGCTTAGTGTGTTTGACTCTGTCTGACAAAGGCGATAATGATTGAATAATAAACTCGCGAAAAGTGTTTGATCTGAATTGTACGTTCGAGAGAATGACGCGTTCAAAACACCGTTTCTTTGACAACCATTCAGTTTAATTATAAACAGCCAACACTGAGCTAGGTGCCCACGCTTGCCGTACCTTAAGTCGGGCGATCAGCTCGGAGGTGGGGGAATCCAAACTGTGAGAAGTAGTGGCCGAAATTGGGTGGACGTGCAACGCCTGTCACGCGCAGTCTGAGACCGTGCATGCTCTGTCTGACACGTAGTCTCAGCCATGTTGTGTTCTGACCTCTGAACAGGGGAGACAATGAGGTTTAGGTCATGGAAAGTAACACTGTTACATATCATTTGCCCACTGCAGGTGTCGTAGGGGTGTATTTGAAGATGAGACCATTAACATTTGCCAACCCTCTGTGTATTCCATTGCTCTTTGAGAACCAGCCAATCTCATTTTTATTCATTCTCAGATGTTGTTTTCCCATCTCTGCCTCTGTCTTCCGCTTCTGTGGCTGTCCCACACTGTGCTTTGTAAGATGGTTTTTGCAGGGCCTGAGGTTTGGGACATCTGACCATACCACCTCAATGTTCTTTTCTTCACTATGATAAAGAGATTCTTGTGGGGTTCTATAGCTCCCTGTGTCCTCAAGGGGACCTTTACATTTGTTAGATGGTGTCTATATCTTATGCCAAGCATCTTTCCATAGTATTTCATTTCTGTTGCAAGGATCCGTCTTTGTAACTCTGAATTAGGACGCCCAGATTTCAAGGGGGAAAAAAAATACTGACATTGGGCGCATTAGATGGATCTTCGAACGTAGATTGATGTTCTTGTTTTTCAACACAGACTAGGGGTGGCCGAGCAGTACATTTTTCGTACCGGGCGAGAAGCTCGGGAAATCACCCTACTTCCCGCTGGGACCGGTCCCGGGAAGAGAAGTTGGTATCGAGAAGCCGCCTGCCCGACGCCTGAGGCGAGCAGTACATTTTAGTACCGAGAGGACAGCTCGGGAAATCGGGACGGGTCCGGGAAGCCTAGGTCGGTACCGAGAAGCAGACTGCTCGGCGCCACTCGAAGTCCGTACCAAGAAGCAGACTGCTCGGCGCCACTCGACTTCGAGATTTCCCGTTTCTCGTATGATTTCTCGGCTCGTGCAACTTCCCTTCCCGTTGTCGAGCAGTGGATCACTTCCCAGGAAGCCAAGGCTTTGCTGGCGGGAAAAGAGTACTCAGCTCGTCTCGTTCCCACTCCTACTTTTCACCATCTGAAAGAGTATGAAATAATCTTTCACATGATACCAGAAAATCCATATGGTGGAAAATCGACATACGTCTTATTTTGACTGGCTTCGAGACAAATGTCTAGACATGTCAGCATTCAAAGCCGGAACTATAGGTTCCAAGTCTGACGGCCCAACCATCAGCCTACCAACAGCACGGTGTCGTAATGTAGTATTTTTTCTGTATTCAGTGTCCCTAAAGATCGTAATCATTCCTGTCGACACAAACGCACAGCGTACTGGAAGAAAAGACATGTCTTTTTTTCATTTTCTTTTGTAAGCTTATGTTGTCAAGAAAGTTCACTTTCACGCCCTCGTATGATAAGTGAAGCAAATTGGGTTTCATTTTGTACACCGCAACATTAGTGTTTACAGAAGAATGAAAAGATTGGGTCTTGGTGAAATTAGCAATCATATCAGTGATAATGATAATCAAAGAAATAGCGTCAAAAGGAGTACACATGATATAAATCAATAATGTTCATGCATATTTGCAGAAGAAAAAGATTTTGCCCACTGTGCAGGTGGAATCTAATAAGAATGAAAGTGATCCAAGCACAACTTGTCTCAGTGCACAAACTGGGACTGACAGTGGAGAAAGTTCACTACAGGGAAATAAGACACAACACAACGGGACACACTGGGTAAAAGCTGTGGAGATTGGAAATGAACTGATCATCATCGTTCGGATGTCAGCTAAAGGTTCGAAATTCTATGGCTTTATTACAGGAATCAATGTTTTCCATTCTATATTTTGAGTGAGTGAAAATAGGATAGCTGTGCTTAACTATTGTTGTTGATTACACTGCTAACCCCTTTTGTTTTCTTAAATTTTATTGATTAGATGTGTATTATATACAAGCTTGGAAAACAAATTCTGAGCACTATATTCTCTGCTAAAATTGCTAGTATTAAAATAGTCTTTAAGATAATTTTCTTGCGAAAATACAGACGTCTTTGGAGAGATTTGTAAATATATATATACCAATAGCAAAATGCATGCCAAACCAATTATGTTTTATTACAGTATGATGACTCGCAAAATGTATATTGGTAAAATGCTGCAGACTTAAGCTTTAATATCGAAGTTAACATGTATCACGATGATCTTGATCTTTTCTCTCCAGGACAAAAAGGGCCTCGGTTTCTGGGGAAAATAGAAAAGAAGTTGAAGGATGACTTGCAGGAGTGCTGGAATCTTCCTGACAGTGACAAACTGGCTGCCTTGCACGAAACAGCTGCAGATATTGACGAGAAGCTCTTTGAGGACGATTACATTGCACATATCGATCTGGCCACTTATTATTGCTCTCATCATGAGTTGAGGAAATATCCGATTCACTTTGAAGAATTGGTGGAAATTATAGAAACTTTTGCTAATGAGAGTGGATTTAGCGAGCAAAATCAACTTAAAGATTGCTGCATGACCTGCAAACCTGGCAGAGATAAAAAAGAGGAGTTGTCCACCACACGAGATTCCTCGTCACCAACAAGCAGAAGTAAGTTGTTATAATGTTGACATAAAGAGATGTTTTCCTGTAAAATTAATTAACAACAACAGAATAGCACGCATAAAAAAAAAAAAAAAATAACATAAAAAAAAAGAGGGGTTTAACGTATTCCTACCATGCGGGAAACCATTTAGTCTAATTAATCCAGTGTGTCTTAGAAGACAAGATAAAGTATTATTGTTTTTTAATGTGTATGTGTATATGAGGAGAGGTATAATTATGATACTCATTTCCACTTGTGAACCCTTAAGGTGGGAATAGGGAAATTGTGTTTGATGTGCGGAAAAGCTTTTTAAATATGTATATCTGGACTTTTCTGAAAATAATTACATTTATGGAGTATCTGTCTGGGCCTAGTATTGCAATGAGGAAGCATAGGCAAATAAAAATGTTACCCCACAAAGTACAGGCGAAACAATTTTGTGATGGCTCGCACGTGGGAGCGTCTGTTCGCAGCTGGGTTGGGGGGGGGAGGGGGTTGGGGTAGCCTCCCCTCCCTACAACATTACATAACTCTGGATAAAATAACTTTCTTTCGCACAGACAGAGAGAAAGAGGCGCATCAATAGGCCCAAATAGACACTAGGGTCTAGCTACAAATAGACGGTGCCTTATATTTATTTATATGGGAACCTTGGAAACTGTTATCCCTATGAACTTGAAATTTGACATGGTGCTATTGGTGGTCATCGTGGTGAATAACACTTGTAAATGGTGCTGTGGAGACATTTCATCAAAGTTTATGAAATATTTGGCAACTGACATTCCTTCACTGCACTCCCTCCAAATTCAAAGTTTAGACACAATGACATATTATCGTACAAAATAATTGTTTGCATCAATTGTCAACCTTTTAAGCTGCTCCATAAGAACAAAAGAACTGTGATTACCGCACATTGGGCCGTGTTTGGCTATTATTATGTATGTGATGACATTTGGTTTTATCATTACTTTGTGTCGTCTTCCATTGCAGTAGCCTCTTAAAAACAAAATGTAGGATGTTCATATTGTATACTACTGGACTGATTTTAATTACCGCACTGGCATTTGCCAATTTCTTTTTGTAGGCTATTAATTTGACAGTAGATTCGTCTCTGCCTGTCTCTCTTTGTAGTCAAATGCATGAAGGTGATACAGGCTGAAACAACTCGAAGCTGAAATGAACCGTGTGCGTCAGGTAGAAATGACCATTTTCGGCGTCTAAGGTTAGGTTGAGGTATTCATTTCCATTTGATAGTCAGCCTTGACTACCTCTCTCAATCTGAAGTTACTTGTCGTGTCGCTGTCCAGGAAAAAAAAACGTTTTTTCATAGCTATCGAATTTGTCAATGCTGTGTTACAAAACTGAAAAGTGAAGAAGGTAGAATTATCCATAAAGCCATCGTGGCATTTTAATTGGGGGCGAATACAAAAGTAAATTCAATGTGCAACATGAACTATTATAAATTATAAGTGCACTCTAGTAGCATGACATTCCTGAAAGATGGTTTTTGCTAAAAAAAAAAAAAAATGAAAAAGTGCGATTTTGAGTTTTTTGTTTTTCTTAAAAATCCTGCTTTTTTTTTGAGCATGCAAATGGTTTTTGAGAGTGGTCAATCAACTGATGTCCCGGCCTATGGTCAACCAGTGTTGGACTCCATCTGGCCGCTACATTATATATAGGTAAAGGGTGCTTAAAAACACGATGATCTCTTCTAGCAATATTATGAGTTCCAGTGCTAGGAATATACATTGAATGACTCACACTGAGAAGAAAAAACACTGCTGATCAAGCAGATTATCTGTGTAAGCTTTCACAAGGCGCTCTGAAATGAACTTCCACGTCTTGACAATAGTAAAAGTCTCCATTATTTCTGCTGGTTCATAAATTCAGTTGTGGACTTTATGCTATAGAACAGGTCAAGACACTCTTAACTCGGAAAGAAAAAGATATGGGAACCACATATAGGCCCTTAAGAGTTCCAGAGTGACACTTTTCGATAAAGTGTTATGAACAGAACACCAGGAAGGAGCGACAAAAGGCACAGGAGCCACGGAGAGAGGGCTAATATGTGAAACATTTTCCTCAAAATCCGTTTTCTTTTCCTGGTCAGTATTTATTTTGTCATCTACTTAAAAAAAAAAAAAATCTAAATCGATTCTAATCAGATTTGCCAAACATCATTTTCACAAGAGGACCAAACAAAAAACAAAAAGTGTACGTATGCGTTGCCCAATCTGTTTATAAGTGTTGAAAAAAAAATAGGTCTTTAGGAAGAAATAAGCAGCGAAATTTGAAATTCACTACATGGCATTTTCAAAATTTCAAAGATTCTTTTTGTGTCACAGAGGAATTAACGTAAACGATTTAAATGTTATGTCAAACAACATTTTCAAAAAGTTCCCTTAGGTTCAGTTGAAATTTGGCGAAGGAGACAGAGTATAAGTTAGCCAAATTCCAAGATGGCGGCGTTGCCATAATGACTGTTTGAGACACTCGAACTTTTCATTACTGTTTTTGTCTTACAACATGTCGTGTTCGATGGAAGAGATTAAAATAGTTACTCTTCAAAATAAAATGATTTAAAAAAAAAAAAAATCACTTTCAGGGCGCCTCCTCTCTCTCGCCTCTCCTTCCTCCTGAACGTACATCATATAAATGGAGCTATGCTAATCATGTCAGATTTTGAGATGTCTGCCTGCACATTCTCTGATTGTCCTATTATCGGCCTTCATAAACATGCAAAACATTTTGCTCTTAAAATACAAGGATGGTGATAGAAGGATCGGAACAACAACAACAACAACAACAACAACAACAACAACAACAACAACAACAACAACAACAACAACAACAACAACAACAACCTCTCTTTATCGTTCTACTGTTTGTTTGTTTGTTTGTTTGTTTGTGTTAGGGTTTAACGGTAGATCAGCACGATCACGGCTATAATATTGTGTCAAACACGGTAAGATAGGTTCACACGTCAAGAAGAAGAGATGAAAGAAAGCGGGACAGAAGACAGGAGCAAGGAAAAAGAGAGAGAGAGAGAGAAAGAGAGAGAGAGAGAAGTGATGTCACAAATGGAATGTCGAGGATGGCATTCTATGGCCGACATCTTACCCATGGCAGGCTTTCACCACCTGCAGGTGGGAGCAAAGAACCTACTTATAAACCCCGGACCCTAGCGGGGGAACCGTTCTAGTGAAGACATGTTAATACGCTTGACCTCTAGTTCTAATTTTTGTTGAAGATATTCAAAATAATTATATTAATAATAGAGAGCATTTATATAGCCCTTATCCCCGTAAGAACAAGCCCTAAGCTCTTTGCAATCTATTATTACCTGAGCAGACTCAAAAAAGACACTCATAAGGTTCTCATCTTCCGCACACAAGGTGGCTGCCTGTTAGGCGCTCAAATCCTTATCGGTCTGACAATATCAATCACTGCCTATAGTCGGGTACCCATTTAAACTTGGGTGGAGTCAGGAAATTTGTAATAATTGTCTTTCACAAGGACAAAATGTCGGGACCTGTCAGGATTCTGACCCGAGACTTTAGATCCCGAGTCCGACGACCCAACCTCTAGGCCACCACCACCACTTGATATTAGAGTAATCTTTCATTATTACAAGCTGAAGTGAGCACCAGTAACACAGTGGAATCTATTGTTTATGCTGAGTCGTTCGTGACATGTAAAGGTATTGAAATAAATAACTGAGATGAAAATGTCCAGATCTACCTTTCTTACCTGCACTGGTTTTCTGTTGTCAAGAGGAAAGACGTGATATTAACTAACTAACTAGCTAACTAACTGACAGACTAACTGACAGACTGACTGACTGACTGACTAACTAACTAATAACTAACTAACTAACTGAACTAACTAACCAACCAAGCAACTAACCAACCAACCAACCAACCACCAACCCACCAACCAACCAACTGAAAAAACAAATCTGTCTGTCTGTCTGTCTGTCTATCTATCTATCGACTGAGTGATAAGTCGATCAACCTGTCTGTCTGTCTGTCTGTCTGTCTGTGCCTGTCTGTCTGTCTGTCTGCCTTCATATGCCTTTCCCTTTCCCCCCAAACCTCGTCTATTATTCATATGACAACCGTGAGAAAGGAATGCATGGTCATCCACGTATATTCATAGGCCGTGAAGAGGCAAAGTGTCATTAACATCTGGATCTAAAGACCTGAGTTCTTGGTTTAATCTCATCAGGCGCCACACCAGAGATACACTTCAAGGCATCCATTGTCTTCAAATGCACAGGTAGAAGGCTACGTATGCGGACTGGATGTACCCATTACACCTTTATTTATTGATTTTTTTTTCAAATAGGGGTAGAACTACCTGGCATTTTTCATGAAAATATGAACTGTCCGTCTATCTATCTGTCTGTCTGTCTGTCTGTCTGTGTATATATCTGTCTACAATACCTACCTACCTACCTACCTACCTACCTACCTACCTACCTACCTACCTACCTACCTACCTACCTACCTACC
>JBCAUA010029394.1:0-11133 GCA_038406235.1 Peronia verruculata
TTCAGACCCTTTCTGAGGGGGAACAGAGTTTGGAGCTAGTTTTAGGCTAGCCAGAAATGTTGCAGTTTTAAGAGAGAAGGGACCCTTCCCCCCCCCCCCCCCCACCCCAGCAATGACCGAAATTTCGAGAAAATCCAATAATTTAAATGAACGATCGAACACATGAATCTACATACCTTCCTTACAAAAAAAAAAAAAAGATGATTTTAATTAAATACCGGTACTGCTTATAAATCGAGGGTAAGACTGATAATCTTTGGTCCAGGCCAAAAATAAATGTACTTTCCAATTCTGAAATAACGTTTGTTAAGCGAAGATGTCAACAAATTAACAAGAACAGACATGAAAGAGTAAACAGTAAACATTAGAAACGGTTAAAACAAAGAACAGAAAATATAGAAGAGGAAAATAAGGGAGGAAGGAAAAAAAAAGAAGAAGAAGAGGAAGTAGAAGAAATGAAAAAAAATGACAAAAAAAAAAAAAGAGAACGAGGAAGACGAAAGAACAAAAGAAAGAGAAGAAATAAAGAATGAAAAACAAAAAAACAAAACAAAACAGACATGCAAACAAAAACATCAAAACAACAATAACAAAAAAGAGAATGAGAAAAAAAAAAATAGATATAAAAAAAAAATTAAAAAAAAAAAAAAAACGAAGAAGATCACTGACGATAAGTAATAACAAAAAGATCCATTAAACTTTATCATATTTTATGACAGACGGATACGAACATTTTCCCCACTGACCTTAGGACGTCTTAATGAAAAACAGGATTTCACACGTGGAGAGGCTTGCCAGAAATATTTCAAAGAGAGAGAGAGAGACAGACAGACAGAGAGAGAGAGAGAGGGGGGGAGAGAGAGAGAGAAATGTGGCGATTTTTTTTAAAGTTTAGAGTGGACAAACAGGAAGGGGAGAGAAATCGATACCTGAATACTAAAACCATCTTGGGCGCTGACGTTGATGGGGAAAAAAAAAATGAAGATAAAAAAGTTGAATAGCAGATAATTCATTGTGAAATTGGTGACATTAGCATCGAAGCATAAATTCGGTCACCAGAATTTGTTCTTTCCTTCTTTTTTTAATGTTAGGTCTTTTATGATATTTAAGTGAGGAACTGAGTCGAGTTTTTAAATACTCTCTCTTTCTCTCTCTCTGTCTCTCTCTCTCTCTTTATCTCTCTCTATCTCTATCTCTCGCCCACACTTTCAGGCGCTCTATGTCGGGTCTCTTTCTTTATCTCTCTCATTTTTTCACTCACTCAATCACTCGTTCATTCACTTTCTCGCTCACTGACGCATTCACTGACTGACACAATCACTAACTTACTCATTCACTCACTCATTCACACACTGACTCACCGACTCCCTGGCTCATTTACTCACTCACTCACTCACTCACTCACTCACTCACTCATCACACGGTGCTGACTCAACACCTCTTGTGTCTGACAAAGAGAAGTGACAGGTCTGGTCAAAACTCCTTATCCATTTAGTCCTTTATATACATAACGCAAAAAGAGCCCATGGTTTAACTGTGGAAGTTCACCATTTCAAGATGATGTTGGCTTCTGAACCCCTTATCCTTACATTAATTACAAAACCTAAAGCAGTCTGTGCTGTATAACTGAGGAAATGCACTATCTAAAGAGGGCGTTGCCTTGCAAATTCCTTTCATCTTTTGATCCATTATTAATTAAATAAAGTTTAAAGCTGCCCAATGCCGTGTAACTGGAAGCCCACCATCTAAAGATGGTGTAATCTATTTAAATTCTTTTGTCTTCTAATTCATGTTAAATCTCTCAAAACTGCCAGTAGTGTATAATGCCCACGAGTCGGTGCTGTCGTTGTCCACTAATCAAAATAAACGCATGTCAGAGCAGGGCCGGACATTAGAACTGGACAGGCAGTGACCATCAGACTTGGATGTCCAGTGAGGCCCCTAGGGAGAGTTCGGGTGTGAACGCTCTCCGTGACGAGCCACTGTGTAAATGGGTCCCAGTCTCTTTTATGCTCCACCACTATAGTGTGAACGCGACTTTATGTGGGGGACTGTTTCCGGTGATTGTTCGAGCCTGCTGCGCATGTCTGTGACCTTTCATCGACCCTATATATCTTTATTCATTCTGGCACAATATAAATCGTTCGTGTCTCCTGATTTGGTATGATACAAATCACAATTATGCACCGTCAGACCTTACATTATACAATTATATATATAAAAAAAAAAAACTGTATTCAGGTAGGAATGTAACAATATTCCATCTTACTTGTTCTTTCTAAAGTCATAAAAAATTCAAATAAATAGACACATTGAAAAATAGATAAATAAATAAATAATAGGTAAATAATAAATTGAAGATAAGAGAGAGAGAGAGAGAGAAAAGGAGAAAGGATAGACAGAAAGAAGAAGAAAAAAGAAAGAAAAAAGTTCTCCTTTAAAAATTCGTTTGTAAAGAATACTAAAAATACAAAGTTGTATAAAGTTTTATGTTTTGTTGGAACAGTTATTAAGAGATCAGATGAGTCTTAATTCAAATGTTGAAGGATTTTATTTTATGTAGAAACGGTTCAATGGCAAGAAAAAAAATGTTGTTGTTGTCGTTGTTGTTGTTTCTTTCCTGTGATTGTTCAACACCTATTGTGTCTGGCAAAGGGACTTAATCGGGCTGGTCAAACCGATTAACAGTTATCAAATCCAGACACATTAAGCACGTTTTTTTAGCTTTTCAATCCTGCGATAGTATGATTATCTCGGCTTTTAGTAGTTACCAGTTTTTGCTGAGAAATTTTGTAGGTAGAAATTTGGAATTGGGAAAATTTTGCCCGGACAGCGGTTCGCAGCCTACTCTTTCGGGTCTGAACTGCCAGGAGTTCATTAACGTGCGTAACGTATACACGGGATCTCCGAAATATATTCGCCCTTCTCCGAGAAGGCTAGACGTCGGGCTTCCCTACCCACAGGAAGCCAGGGGAACCATTGAGTTACTGACAAAAAATGAGGGTTTTCGCTCTTTGTGTCCGTCCATCTCCCTATGCATCACCCATGAGTTGATCCCGGCCTATTTTTTTCCATGAGCAGACACTAAACTACAGAGCCACTGCGCCCCCACCCCCTTTACATCATCCTATATATCCGCCGTCTCTGTACCGTGCACACCGAGGGTATGCCAGGGTTTTAAAATCTGCCGGGGGCACTGTCTGGAGACCCACCTAGCCCAGTAATTTTTTGTTAAATTTCAAAATTCAGGGTTCTCAATTTTTCACTCTGTAACTGTAAGCTCCTATGATAGATCAGCGAGAAGCAATCTACCGTGAGAAAAGCTACGAAAATCGAGATAAATTACACCTTAAGGAGACTGGAGGAATCTCCGAGCTTTGGACGGCCTTGTAATTTTCCTGACTTCTCCCAACACTTAGTCATTATCTATGTAGCAAGACCGTATGAGATGCGTCAAGATGAGATCAAGTACTCCTCAGGCTGAGAGTATTGGAGAAGTTACAATTTGTCTATGTTTATCAAAAAATGTATTTCAGTGTTAAGTATGTTGAAATGTATTGAGTAAATTTCCCAAAATTGCAGTTTTAGTCATGACCTAACTGAGGATTAATAAAGATTAACAAACTTGATCGGCTATTTTCTCATTAAATTCAGCTCCACTAGCAAGTAACCCCCTTATCTTGAACGGCCATTATCTTGACTTCTACTATAGATAGAACATTTTTTTTTTTTTCATCGAAAGAAAAGGAAACGAATACACTGTAAAGTGATTCCAATAATTCTGTATGCTGAAAAACTGACTAACGCCTGATTTCATCTTGTCACCTTTCATATTATTGCCTACCAGTGGTAGAAAACAATAAAGTAGGACAGGGAATATAATTTAAAGCAGTTAACAGTTATTAATTTTCTGAGTATCCCTGAAATAATTCCCTTCATAAATTTTTAAAAGTGGGGAATATATCAATACAGTATATATTTATTAAAACGAAACAAAACAAAACAACGTTTTTTTAAGCAACTTCTATTAGTTTCGTGTCTTTTACCATGGTTGAGCTTTTAGATTTTGGAGTGGTTCCACTTACGGTCATGTAGCATGGAGGTTTTTCGGCTAAAAGCACGTCAACTTCGTGACGACTGAGTCGTTACTTCGTTAAGTAAGAGTTATAAGTGAACACGTTTTTTATTGTGAACATTTTATTTTCGGTGTCGGTGGTCTAGTGGTTAAGCCTTTGGACACGGGATGAGAGGTTCGGGGTAAGATTCCTAACGGATCTTGACATATTGACTTAAGAAACAAAACGTTCATACACGTTTTTTTCACTCCACCTACGCTCCCCAGCTGGGGCCCGGGATTTGTAAGAAGGTCTCTGCTCCCATCTGCAGGCGATGTAAGCCCGCATTGGTGGGGTGTCTCCTATGGAGTGCCATCTTTGAAAATTCTAGGGGAGACATCTCTTCTCTCTCTCTTCTTGCTCCTGTCTTCTGTCCCACTTTTTTTCCCTCTCTTTTTCTTGACGTGTAAAAATATCTAACCGTGCTTGACATAATATTACTGTAATCGTGCTGATGTTTAGTTAAACCCCAACACAAACAAACTCTACCTAAAATAAATTTGGTACACGATTAGAGAAAGAGAATTTTATAGATGGCCTGAAAGGGATTTGAGCGCCTAACTGGCAGCCGTCTTTATGCAGCCTAGGAAGCTCAGAACGTTTGTGAATGTCTCCTCCAGTCTGTCGAGGTAATAATAAATTGTAGAGTATTTATGGCATGCATCACACTGTGACAAACCCTATATAAATACTCTCTATTATTATTGCTATTTATATCAATCAGCTCATAATCCAGTTAAGATAATAAGATAGAGAATATTGGTTTTAATTTATAGTTGATTAGATATAGTATGTATATACGTTATGTTGTTGTTCCTGTTGTCTATTTTGTAATTGCTGTTACGGTTGTTGTTGTTGTTATTGGTGTTATAATTGTTGTTGTTTTTGTTGTTCTCATTCTTGTTCTTGTTACTATTGTCGTTGCTTTGATTGTTATTATTATTGTTGTTGTTGTTGTTGTTTTTGTTGTTATTGTTGTTATTGTTATTGTCGTTGTTGTTGCAGCTATCACTGTTGCTGCCGCAGATAATAATACTGTTGTTGGTACTGGGTTTCGTTCTCATATTCTAAGCTCTTTATTATATAGAAAATAACCATTATGAGTACACAGTGCGTCATGGGTTGCTGTTATAGAGGCCTGAAAAGTGGGTGTAAAAGGAGACTGGCGTGTGCATCCGGATGTAGTTGTGATATAAATGTGTTTCTCGTGTTTTGGGTCTTATCGCTGACCAGAGTGCACATTTCGTCTCCATACGAGTGCCAAGTTAGCCGAGGGATAAAAAAGGCGATGTATTGAGTGTTGATTGAGACTCACTCGTGGGCGAGTTGACGTCAAATTGAAGAGACATAACTGGTTACGTCTGAGTGTCATAAATTCCTCGTTTATCTCAATGATTGTTCTTGTGAGTTCTTTGTTCTTTAGATGGTTTATGTTCTTGCTGTTATCGTTATTTTTGTTCATTAGTATTGTTGCTGGTTTTGATGACTACAGCGTTGTTTCTACTCTCCATCTCAATTTTTCTTCACAGAAAAACGGCAGTCCATTTATCCATCCAGGCATCCATCTATCCATTTCTCCATTCCTCTCTTAGTCTACAGATCCATCCATCCATCCATCCATCCATCCATCCATCCATCCATCCATCTATTCAACCAGCCTTGCAGCCTCCATCCATCCATCCATCCATCCATCCATCCACACAGTCTTGCATCCTCCACCCATCAATCCATCCACCAATCCAGCTATCGATCCATCCATCCACTGATCTATCCATCCATCCATCCACCCATCCGTCCATCCAACGATTCGTCTATCAGTTACTGGGAATTATTTCCGGACCAGTCCATGACTTTTACAAAAGATGAAATTAATGCACAGGACGGAACATATCAATACAAGCTTAAGAGCTGTTGACAGTGAGAATGGCTTTGCTAGGCACTGATTAATTACTAATTACTTCCCATACTATGAAATTATTATTAATTTCTCTTGTTATGACCCCAGGCCTTTGTTTTTTTTTTTAATTTCGACATTTAGTTTGTTTTAGTTTGATCTGCTTTTTCTTTCTTCTTGTTCTTCCTTCTTTCTTTTCATCATCTTCTTTCTTCATCATTTTCTGCTTTTAGTTTTTCTTTATTTCTTTTTGTCTTATTTTTCAGCATTTTTTTCCTCTTCTTCTAATGCTTCATCTTTCTCATTCTGTCTTCTGAGAAAGGCTTCCTTCTATTTAGTGGGAGAACTACAATCTATTTTTCGAATCTTTCCCATCCACCGACAGTAGGACTTGGACTCGAATCAGTTGTGAGTTTTTTTTTGTTTTTTGTTTTGCCTAGCAGTAGACGCCTAGCCATACGCCTCTGTGACCCCTCCCCCCGATGTTATTGCTACGGGACTGTTACGCCACCTACGGGTGATTACGTCATCTTATAATGTGCTGAGAGAAGGAATTATATGTATCAAAGTCTTTGGAATAGTTTCTGGATTTCGGTCCTCGGTATCCCTATGGCTATTGCCCAGAAACATGAACACCTAATGTTAATTTTGAAATGGATCCATTAATTGTATTTCCAGGCACAGAACTTTTGATATCATATTCCTGGGAAAGAGTTTAGAATTTGGTTCATAAACTGGTTCATAAATAGTAGCGAGAGCAGTGAAGAACTGCGGCACAGGAAATACGTAGTCGCACAAAAGTTGCACGCTGTTCAGTATATTGAATTCAAATTGCCACATCAAACAAAGCTGAAAGTCCATTGCGTTTACAGTGTTCAGCTAACTGAAACAGCCAAATGGAACCACACTTGAAAGTCAGAATTGAAATGACGGATTCCTTTTGTCTTTTATCTCCTGGAATAGTGTAAACGATTTTAATTGTATTACACTAAGTGTTTGTAAGTGACTGATGGGATTTTGTTTCATGATTATCGTCTCAGCCAGAAGTATAGAGAGGAAAAATGCAATGCGAAATAAGCAGATATTATGTAGAGAAAAAGAGCTTTTGTTAAACTGATCCTTTGTAAAAGAGTTTGGATTTCGTACTTTCCTTATTCGCCATGGTCTTTGACTGGAAACAGTTTACACATAAACTATACAGAAATACAGAAACAGAAATTTTAACACCAGAACTTTGCAAAAGAGTTTGGATTTCGTGTCTACCCTACCCCTACGACCAGTGGTCGTAAAACAAAACAAAACAAAAACAAAAGCAAAAACAAAAAGAAAAAAAAAAACACATATATATAAAACATAGACCTTTAAATCACCAGTCTTGTTTAGGAGTTCATATTTCATGTCTTACCAATAAAGCCATTTACGGGAAAACAACAACAACAAAAACATAACGCATAACGTGCACAGACATATAGATACAGAACTCTTAGTCCCCAGGACCTTGCGACAGAGTTTAGATTTCCATTACTGATAATCATAATTAATAATAATAACAACAGTAAAGGAGTGCACTATGTGAAATGCGCAGATATGTAAAGAGAGAGAGCTTTTGTTGTTTTTCTTTCACACAGAGTGTGTGTTGCGAGCCAGGTCGTGAGCAGTCAGCACGATCTCTCCACTCACACGGCAAGCACGGCGGAAGGACAACACATTAGATAGAGAGCAGCCAGCCGTAAATTGTGAAAAACAAGGAAAGCTCATTAGCTTCAGGTAGCACTGCCAACGCTTTCAAAAATTGCTGAGGTGCTGTTACAAAACGCCTTTAGCTTTGAAAACTTCTGAATTCACAGGGACAAAATCAAGATTCAATTTTGAGATCTGTCTGTTAACAATTTGCAATCCCTCTTTTAACACGTTATGTTATATATTTAGTCCATGCTGTGAATTCTATCATATTGACAATATTATCCTTTTTCCGCGTACTTAGTCATTGTCCAAAACAAACGAACAAAGAATCAACATGCAGATAAAATACATTCACTGTTTAATTTTGACAACACCCACAACACAGGTGAAGTAATTTCTAAAAAAAAAAAAAAAACGAACAAAGGAACCAAAAAAAAAAAAAAAATCACAATTTTCTTCTCCAAAGTGGAATCTCACGACTTACGATGATTTCGTTTACATTTGTTCTCCCCCTTTCCTCAAGTTTTGCAGTTTTTGTAGACATCACTATCGAACAGGTTGTCCACGCTGCCTCTTATTAGTAGACTCTACGTATATTCCAGTTATTTTTGTGATGAGTTTAAGATATATTTGCACTGACAATAACTGTGCTTTGTGAAAGTACGCTGGCTTGATTTGGTGAGAGAAGAAAAGGAAAAGGGGGTGGGGGAGGGGGGGGGGGAGAAAATATCAACACAAACTGGAGACACAGCACTCTAACAATAGGAGAGAAGAACATACATACGGTGGGGAGAAAATAATAAAGCCCATTATTGCCAACAAACAAGTCAAAGAACGGTTCTAACAAAAGAACGGATTTGGATAAGTGTGGACGTTTTCTGTGCTCGCTTTAGGAAAAGGAATTTGGCATTTGTAGCTAATCTAGTACAGGAAATATACAGGTTGTTGTGATACTCGGCTAATGTAGGAATTAGGGAATTCCATTTATCCGTTCCTCTCAGATCTTGAACTGAAAGTTGTCGTTCAAAATTCCAGCTATCCATAAGGTTATTAATCGATTCGTATATGCATCCATACAATCATCCACCCACTCAACCAGCCATCCAGTCATCCATCTGTTCATCCATCCATCCAGTTATTCATCTATCCATCCATCTATCTATCCATCCATCCATCTATCCATCCATCCATCTATCCATCCATCCATTCACTCATTTGACATCTATCCATCATCAATCGATCTATTCATTCATCCGTCCATCTATCCACAGATTCATCCATCCATATATCCATCCATCTTCCAACCATCCATCCATTTATCAGTCTATATTTAACATTCACAACTACAGTATTTCTTTCTTTCTTTTTTAACAAAAGTAATTTGATACTCCTACGCACAAAGTTATTGACAGAAGAGGGGAAAAACGGCTTAGGCTACAAACAAAAGCTGCATGACAAATGGAATGGGATTATCTCAAGGAAGGCCTGTATTCATCATAACATGTCAGGTTCTACCATAGCGTGGGAAAGTATGGCCTCTGAACGAGTACATTATGGGGACACAATGCTAGGGTAGGCTGTCATGTGACAGCGTAATCGATACTGACATAGATGGATAAATGATATGACGGAATTGGCTGTTTTCTCCTCCATCCATCCTTCTATCGCTAGCAATGCTCTTAGAAAGAGTCATCGGTGGATTTAATAAAAGATGTATTAATCAAACCATCCACCTACCCTTCCATCAATCCATCCATCCATCCATCCATCCATTCATCCATCCATCCATCCATCCATTCATCCATCCACCCATCCATCCATCCATCCATCCACCCAACAATCCATCCATCATCCATCCATCCATCCATCTATCCATTCATCAATCTATCCATCCATCCAGCCAGCCAGCCATCTACCATCCACCCATCCACCTATCTATCCATCCATCCATCCATCCATTCATCCATCCATCTATGCATCCATCCATCCGTTCGTCCATCCATTCTTCCTATCATCCATTCATCCAAACCATCCATCTATCTATCCACCCTGATATCCACCTTTGTCCTGATTGACTAGAAGTGAAACTGCCTGATCGAATAAAACAGAACATATCATATAACCGAAAAAAATACTAAAGGTTACTCCTTCGCCGATACTCACTTTCACAACTCATCTGATATCCAAGGCCTCTATGTCTTGGTCTTCATACCAATCTCCAAAAACAGTCTGTTAGCATTTCTCAACAACTTGGTAGATAAACAGTGGCCTAGTCTACTCTATCTCTGGCCTGGATATCGTGGAATCGAGTTTAAGCTTTTACTACCTTCTAAGTATGTTAACCCTCTTCCTTAAGTGTCATAGAATTTTGTATTTTGATGTCTTATCTCTTTCTGAGAACAACGCCATGTATCAGCAGTCTAACTGCCATCCGTGAATGAACAAAAAAAAAAAAAACCAAACAAACAAACAAAAAAGCCGAAAAAAGACAGAGAGTTGAAAGAAAGATAAAAAAAAAATGAGAGAGAAAAAGAAGAAGGAGAGAGAAAGAGAGAAAAAGGAAGAAATAGAGAAAAACAAATAAAAGAAAGAAGACAAAGAAGAAGATTAAAACCAACGACGACAGTGAAAGGAAACATGAAAGAAGACGATAAAAAATAGAATTAAAAGATAAACAGAGCATGGAATCTTCTCTCTCTTCTCCTTCTTTTCCTTTTTCTTTTGTTTTCTTTTTGTTCGAAGAATGAAGGAAGGCAAAGGAAGATTTACAGAAAAAAAGTAAGAAGAAGAAGTAAGAGGGTGAAAGATGAAAGAGACAAGAAACAGCAGTGTAAGTATTGACAAAAAGCAATAAAAATAACAACCACAAATAATAGTACTAATAATATTAACCCTTTCATGGTCGACAATATTTTTCGTATAATCAGATTCAAAACGTGGACTGACGTACATAAACGCACAGTTACAATGTCAACCTAGTGACTCGCCCATGAAGAGTGGGAGATTGCTGTGCTCAGTGCTATTACTTCCCTTTACCAGACAAAAGAGGGATTGAACAAGCAGTGTAAAGAGGAAAAGGTCACATTTGCGTCCTTTGCTTGAACCATACACCATGAAAGATTACAAACAAATCATGGTGTAAAGAGAATGTTTTCTTCATGCTGTAATTTTACCAAATTTTTTGACTGTCAGTCTTTCGAATGGCAAGCAGTAAAGGATTTTTTTCCTTCTTTACTGTACATGCTCGAGACATCTTTCATTTGGCAAAAGGAAGTAATAGGCTGGTCGAATTAATCTTCCTGAACACAAATTACTCCCTCTTTTGGAAGGGCAGATATTCTGCGGAACGATCTCCCATTATAAATTCAAGCATTACTAAACCATTAGATAGAAATTTTAAAATGTTGGGGGGGGGGGGGTCTTTTTGTTCGCCCTTCCTTC
>JBCAUA010029405.1:807-12356 GCA_038406235.1 Peronia verruculata
CCCCCCCCCCCCCCCCTCCCCCCCCCCCCCCCCCCCCCTTATTTGGCATTAGTTTGGCTGGGATACATGCGTCTATAAGATAGAAGGTCAGCCGGCCTAATGCGCATGTGCGGAAACGGCAATCAGCGGTGTTTACATGGGAAACTGGATCACACGTGGCTTTTTATGCAAAGATCTAGATTTAGATCGATCTAAATAAGTTATTATTATTATATTATATCCTAACCCTAACCCTTATCACAGCCCTTACCCTACAATTCGTGCGGTATGACGCCATACGCATGCGCAATAGCCCAGCTAACCTTCTGTCTAAAGACGCAAACGGCTGGGGATGAGCTGAGGTGATGTGATTGCGTTGGGTAGAGTTTAGTTTAGTCTGGTTTACTTTAATTTGGTTTAGTTAAATCTAGTACAGTTTACTTAAATCTGGTTTATTTTACTGTAGCTTAGTCAAAGGCCGTTGCCTCTCAGAAGTATATGGTTGATGAAGCCGCCTCTCTTAAAGAATATGGTCGGGACATCAGACTGCAAAAATCATGATGCTGAAATACCAAATGCTGAAAGAGGGGAAACTTTCTGATTCGCTCTCTGGTCTGATGGAATAAAGGTCAAATAATTGAAGCCAAGAAATGGCGAAATTGTGAAATGTAGAACCATTTTGAGAATGCTTGCAGGAAAGTGTTTCTCCCCCTTATTTTTTTAAAGGGGGGGAGGGCAGGATAAAGGGTTAAATAAGGGAGACACCCAACATGGAAACTTAGCTGTGCCCTTTACAGGTGGCATTGGACAAGGCTGCTTGCTCGTCGATCAATTAATCACGATGTCCTTATCTGCTCGTATACGCGGAAATGACCACCTCCTTCATGCCTGTCCATTGCGATTCCAGTTGGAAATAGTCTAGGCGGGTGGCCGGTAGAGGGAGGTTCAGAAGTGGCCATGTCATTAAGTGTCCTGATGGTGAAACGGCGTTAATAATCAGCTCGCATTGAGGAATTCCCGTGGTTCTGCAGAAGGTCTCTCAATATCGTTTGCAGAGATGACGAAATGCCTTGCTTTGACGCATCTAATGCCAGGTCGTCATGGCCACACGAGACCAATGGCCAGATCGCAACGCTGATGGCGGCTCGGCTAAGCGAGTAAAAGATAGGCCGCTTAGACGACAGTATACAGTGCCATCATATAAATATGGATGGATGGATGGATGGATGGATGGATGAAAGGAAGGAAGGAAGGAAGGAAGGAAGGAAGGAAGGAAGGAAGGAAGGAAGGAAAGATGGATGGATGGATGGATGGATGGATGGATGGATGGATGGATGGATGAAGAGACCGACAGAGAGAGAGAGAGAGAGAGATCAATGGATGGAGATAAAACGGGATTGACGAGAGGTAGGAAAGATGATTGGAAGTGCAGATGAAGTAGAAAAATCGGAAGAGATTAGTCAAATAATTTCCGGTTCCACACATAAGGGAAAAAACATGAAGCAAACACGCTTGACGATAATAGCTCAACAGAGCAGCCACCGGCAAAGGATATCCGAGCGGCAAGCCCAGAACTCCCTGATATAAAAAAAAAAATAATAAATTCAGCAACGACACACAGACTGCAAATTCTTCGTTTCTATCCTGGCGGTCACTGAGGTCATTCTCATAGCCGCTAAGGAGTGAGCAGCATTTCGGACCAAGTACTGACCACTGTCCATATTAAATGCATGGTCCTGTGTATCGGAAGGAAAGGGCACTAAACTGACCTGCCAAGTGTCATGAGACAAATTGTGACAAAAGGCAGCATCGTGTCTTTAACCCTCTTGGACTCTCAAGTAAAATATTTTTATAATATAAATTATAAGCAGTCAGTCAGACAACTTAAACAGTAAGACATCCGAAAGACTGACTGACTGACAGAAACACAGACAAACAGATGGGACAGATTAACCAACACGAAGGCAAACTGACGGACAGAAACACAGGCAGACACACTAACAGACTGACAGGCAGACATACGGACATCCCACTGACTGACTGTCAGACAAATAGACAAAAACATAGACAGACAGACAGACAGACAGACAGAAAGACAGACAGACAGACATGATCAGTGATGTGTATACAGACACAAAGACACATCTCACTGACTGACTGCCAGACATACAAACAGAAACATAGACAGACAGACTGATAGACAGGTAGACAACTAGACAGACGGACAGAGAGAGAAATAGACAGACAAACAGACAGATATACAATGATCACCGATGAGCACACAGACACAAAGAACTACCATATAAGATAAAAATAGCAACGGGGGAACGGTGGAAACCTATGGTTGTTCTTTGTCTTTCCAGCATCTGGAGTGACCAAGTTCTGTGCATCCCTCTAATCTAACCCAGTCTGTCCGTTTGTCCTGTGACTGGGAAGCCCTGGCCAGACACCTGTGGGACTTCCTGCAGTCCGTGATGACGTCATAGCCTAGAAAATTGATTCCTCCTCTGTATGGTGCAGAGACTACAGTCACATAACTCCATCTGTTGTACTTTCTCATCTCAGCCTCTCTCTCTCTCTCCCCTATCTATCTATCTATCTATCTATCTATCTATCTATCTATGTCTGTGTATCCCTCCCTCTGTCCTGTTCTCTCACTTCTCCTTTCCTCTCTCGCCCTCTTCTGTGTCTGTGTATGAATGTCTTATTTTGTTTATTATTATTCCTTTGGAAAAAGGGGGGAGGGGGGTGAAACTAGGCTTAGGGCTTATTTAGGATCCAGTTCTTTATTTAAACAAGGAAGTAATAGGCACTAAACTGCCAGCAAAAAAAAGAAGAAAAATCGACTCGGCGCCGTGATAGTGTGCACCTCGTTCATGAGACGCTGTTTGTACTGTGAATGGTTGCGCCCGCCAGCCAGAAAACTAAACTGCGTCCTCAAAAGCCATAGCAGCCACGGTTGTAATTGTTGCAAGCAAGAAATGGCCACAGATGTTCAGAGAATAGTTTCAAGTTCCGGGACGTGGCCACTGTTGTTTGTGTGGTGGGAGGTTTTACTTCCACCTGCAACATAACATATCAGTCACACCAACGGGCTATCCTCCTACCTCCACCAGCTGACAGGGGTCACGGACTTTACTATGGTGTGAATGACTATAAGAGTGTATCGAAGTCATGGAAGGTTGTGAAGGGTTAAGCAGAGAGCCAGTTTTTGTGAAAGTAGCGTTCCATTTAGACGGGGATTACCAACCTGACTTGTCCTTCTCCAGCCGGCGGTGTGTGTCACATGAGATGTAAACTCATTTCAAATTGCACAGCTACCTCATTGCACACAGTGGGTCATCCGACTCTGAGATCCTTTGGCAGAACACCTTTTCTCCCAGAACGCTATTACGAGACAAGACAGCCCCTTTTTTTCAGTCGGCTAGGTAAGCTCCCTTTGCCAAGCAAACGAGGTATATCACAAGTATGTTTGGGAAGGAAAAATGCACTTTTTTCTCTTCTTATTTACAAGATCTGGGGCAAAACAAACAAAAATGAAATGTAGCATTGGGGGAGGGGGGGGGGGAATCACATGAATTTTCCATCACTTATGTTCCTGGTAAGGAAAGAAAAGGTGGGTTTTTCCTTTTTACAATGCTTATGTTATACTTCTTGTACCTGGCAAAGGGAGCAAAATGGCTCTTTGTGATTTTGTTTGGCTGCTCTTTGCAGCTAGTGAATAGATTACAGTGTTTAACCCTGCAGGTGCCGCTGGAAACGTATTTTCCGGCATACTTGGATCCTAGACAGGTCTGAAGACCAGGCCGAGTGCTGGCTTTTTTGCCATATTGTCTGTCATTGAAAAAGAAATCAAACGTAGCTAAATGCCATGGGTCAGATTTTGAGCAGAGCGGTGCTGCCCCTTGACACTCGTAGGCTTACAGTAGAATGAGCTGATGTGGTATGTGGCTGTCTCATACTGTAAAAACGTTGTTTGAAAAGGGTGGAGGGAGATCGTTAAATTGCAGTTTAAAAGAAATGGGGGCGTTTTGTCAAAGTTATGTTAGAAATTTCTACCAGCTGTTGTGTTGTGTGTCAGGTTGTGGGTGCTGCGGGGTGGGACTGATGGTGGCAGGCAGGCAGGCAGTGGCTCGCGTCTCCAGGAAAAACAACTTTCCGCTGTGTGAGGGAAAATACGTGTAGTGAAAATTTTACCTACAGAACAGCGGGTAATGGATAGATTCAAAACCTTTCTTCCTGGGATGCTTATGTTTTGAGTGTTTCGAAGGAGCTTTACTACATAAAAAAGATAGTAAAGTATCAGCGTCAGGCGATTCAGTGTAAGAAAAGTACCAGTGTACGAATTTATGATTGCCGTGCGCCTTTAAAAAGCTGCTGGAGAAATACACAGCTAGTATAGGGACTTATCGTGGAGCATTATCAAGAGTCCTGCCGATTTCTTCTTTACGGTTCTACAACGGCAATTTCGACCAAGAGTGCATCGGCATGTTATACATAATATATTATAAACAAATGGCTCTCGGTGGGATATAGCATAATACTGGCCCGGCCAAACTATGTAGTAGTCCTGGATTGAGCAAACAGAGTGACAGAAACCTGTGTTTGGTGAGTGTGCGGTATGTGGAAAGATGTATACCGTGGGTTGACATCTGCAGTGTTGGTAAACAAAAATAGATATGACTCATATACGTACCAAACACTGGATGTGAGACGTTACTTAGTGAATCAGAAATACTCGTCTCTCGGTGTGAACAAATAGCACAAGCGGATGATAGCCATTTGACTAGTAGATTGTATTATGTAAACAGTCGCCCTGTGTGAAAGATGGTGTCAGCGGAGAGCAATGTTGACGGGCTGTGCTGGACAGGTGTGCCGACTACGCAGAGCCTCACTTCCTCCTACAGGTGTGAGTAGTCTGATCTAACCTGAGTGGGGAAAGCCCGCGCGTTGTGGTAATCTTTGATGTGGGCAGAGAGGTAAGAATTGAAGGCTTTGGCAAGAGAGATTGTATATTTTCTCCCAAGTTGCCACCCCTCCCTGTTCTGCCCGTTAGACTGGCCAGCCCACAACCTCCAGTCTGTTGGCGAGCATTTCTCATACCTCACCCATTCTCGTGCTTGACTGAGCGTACATCCCTAGCTCTCAACAACTCCGCCAGCTAACCAGGACCAGCTATCCTGGCCGGAGCAGCGCCAGCCAAACCCTAGCTTTCTACAGCTTTCACGGCCGACAGTAGATCTACATTATAGACACAGTCGTAGATCTAGTCCATCAGTTAACATTTGAGTGCTGTAGGACCCCCACGCTAACGGTCACAACTCTCAACCACAAGTGGATAAGTGCTCATTTCCTCTCATACTCGAGCTGCAAGCGTTTTGTTTTAGACCATGACCTTTTTCTGGGTTGAGCATCCCAGCTAAAAATTGTTACTGAAAATTGTGTTTTTCGGATGTTATCTTCGTCTCGTGAAAGTTCCAGTTTTTTTAGTTATTCAGAACTAACAAAATCCCATCAACACTGGCGAAGGATAAGGCGCCGTGTGTTTCCTACTAGCCTGGAAAACCTGTTAAAGATTGTGTTCTGAAAGCGTCAGTACAACAGAATCATAGACCCACCAGAGGAGGGAGAGGGTCTCTTGTATTTCCCAGCAGGATGTAAACATTGAGTGTGAATTATCATAATTGAAACTGTTATTCTAGTCGTCGGTGCGATTCTCAAACTGGTGTAGGGCTGTGATCCTGATGGTGTTTTCGTGTGCTTGCTTATGAGGGCAGGGACAACATGGTTGTCCATGAGGTGGTATGAGCATCTGCGTTGTTTGTGTTTGTACTGTTCTGTGAGAACTTTTGGTCTTCCGCTATCTCTCTGTCATCATCAGATCCTGGAATGTCTAGTAGTCTAGATCTGTACGATTTAATTCTGAAACATGTGCTTTGGACAATGTGAATGGATTTTTCGAATCTGGCATTTGTTGGCGTTGCTCTTTGTTTTGTACTGGTGAGTGTTTTGCTATCGGTCTCCGGCTGATTGGGCATCAGTATGTACAGTTTTCCCGTGTCTTTTGTTGTAGCAGAAAGATTGGGCCATTCAGTACGAGATACGGTGTAGAAATATGTCTCCGTTTGTGGGACATTGTAGGAGATCGCCCAGGCCTATTTTCAGGCAAAAGTTCTAACATGTTAGCATCTGCAGACACCGGGAGGTATCTGAAATAGCTGGAAATGCTTACCTTTAGTTTCCCATCGACGACGACATTCAATAGATCTGAGTCTACTCTAGGCTTTGCTCATGGCGTAAAAAAAAAAAAAATAATCTTGGATGTAATGTTTGCTAGGTATGGAAGATTAGGCTCCATTTTCAGTATGAGAATATATAGATGTAGATCTAGTCCAACAGCGAGCAGACACAGAGCTTTTATACAAATAACACAACATCGCTCTGACTACCAGACAGTTATGGTACGAGAAACTGTGTCACGTTGTAGGCTAAAGATACAAAGATAGAGAGCATAACAATGAACAAGATTTTCTTGCGCAGCTCTTTGCCTAATATTTGAATAATATTATGGAAGGGAAAAAAGGCGCCCCTGGGCCTGGGTAGTTTTTAATCCATGCTCACTGAACATGAAAGATAATCGCTGATAACGGTAGGGTGAAGCATTGTTGTCTAGTATAAGTTCATGTGTGGATGTGGAAAGGGGGGGGGGGGGGGGGGTTCAAGAAAAAACACCCAGCCCCCCCCCCCCCCCCCCCCCCCCCCCCCCCCCCCCCCCCCCTCCAACAACAAAATACCCAATCTGTTGTGTGTGTAGTATATTGTGTCTGTCTGTAGATAGGCTTAGCCATGGCCGAGCGGTTGCTCTAGGCCGAATGAAATGTTTGGTATGTAAACACCGATGGATAGGACGAGTGGTCGGTGCCATCTTTGCCTTCCATCATCCGAGTGGTAGCAGTTGAAACATTGCGTATTATGTAACAATCACTGTAGCCTATTGCTCTATGCTCCTCTCTCTCTCTCTCTCTCTCTCTCTCTCTCTCTCTCTCTCTCTCTCTCTCTCTCTCTCTCTCTCTCTGTGCAAGGTCCCCATGCCCCAGGTCAAGAAGACATTCCAGGATTTATAAAACACAAACCTTTCTTGTTATAAACAAAGATGGCCCAGGCCAGCAGGTTATTTTTGATTCCTGGATATGTGCCAAATTGGATCAAAGATAGATAATTATTCGGGGTTATATTTTGACAAACAACACCAGAATCCTCTAGGGTCAAACCATGGAGCTCCTTGGGTCAATCTCGAGTTTTTAAATGCCAGTAGTGAAAAGTGTTAGCTTTTTGTTAGCAAATTTAGGATACTATTTTTGTGGACATTGTTTTCCCTAGGCTGTATGTTATCGATATATGATTCAATCCTTCAGTTGCTCTGAGGAGGAAACTACTTGTATATATATGTATGTCTGTTCTTAGGACACGATTTCAGTCAAAAGTAGAGAAAAAACGGACTGGTCTTGATTCCTGAATAAAACACAAATCTTGTTATTTAACTACATTTTAGAAATTATATTACTCTAATGTAGGAAAAGAAAAGAAACAAAACAAAAAAAAAAAAATGTAAACGTAAATTACTGCTACTGAAAAGAAAAAAAAAAGAAAGAAAAGTTCTCTTCATGGAGAAACAGATCTCCTTGACAGTTTAAAGTAATGAGTTTTGCTGGCAATCCATCTGTCCTTACGTAACCGACAGAAACGCTATCGGCACGATATCAGTTCTTCCTGCAGGTGGCTGCCAGAATGAAACCGGACTATATCAGCTGTGGCGAGGTGGTGAAGAAGCGCATTTTCAACTTAGAATAGCGTTTTCCAACCTGGCTCTAAGTTTACTCCCTTTGCCAACCGAGAGGGAATTGGTTAAATCTGGGTGTTTTTGAGTTTAGAGGGCGGGCTCTGTGCTTGGTACTTGATGCTGTACATATCATCTGTGGGCCGTCACTGGTTTAGAAATAACTGCGATGGACCAACGTTGATTGTGTGTTACTGTTAGTACCTGTAAACCTGAATTACTAGTTCAAAGGGCATTTAAAAATGAATTCGAAATAACTGCTGTTCTTTACGTTATAATACTGCATTTGCTGCAGTCGAAAAGTTAGACGCGGAAGATAATCAATTGGACGTTTATTTTAACCAGACACTTTACATATACAGCGTTATAGAGCTCCGCTAGCAAGAGTGGAAGGTTACAAAGTAAGAAGACCTCATGGCCCTGCAGCAGTAGCTGTACAGAAATCTCCACTAGATCTAGTTAACAAAAGCAGTGGGGCATTAGTTGGTATGTAGGTACTGACGGACGGCTCGTTTTCCTTTGAGCGAAGTTACTTTGGTGGAAGACAGGCTCTAGTTATAAGGGCCTGCTAGATAATCTTTTCATCGTGGCTGAGCTTTGCTTGCATGCCCTAGCAGTGAGATAGCAGCCAAAAATAGCAGCCCAGGTAAAGCCCAAGGGGTGTGTGACTTACCGAACGTTTGTCTGTTTGTTCGGCTGGCTCACCCTGCTATACCCTGCCTGCATGCTCCTCCGTTCTAGCGCTCACCTGGATGAAGGCAGAGCCGGGAGGGAGGAACCCGTCAGTTGGGACTAGCTCTAGAACTAGCAGTGAGCAGGCTAGCACAGACCAGAGAGCTCAGCAGGCCTTGCCAGAGTTCGTGTGCTACCGGTGTACTACTGGAGCCACAGATAGATGGAGATCTAGGCCTTGCTGTAATCGCATCTCTTCTTGCCAGAAAACTCCGCGCCTGTTGTTGTTGTTTGCTGTCTTCTCTTTTTTTTTCTCCATTTTTTTGTCTTTCTCTCCTCCTTTCTTCTCTCCCCCCTTTACGGAGTGTCTATCTGGGTCTAGTATTGCAATGAGGAAGCATAGGCAAATAAAAAAAGTTGTACCACAAAGTAAAAGCGAAATTATGCTGTGTTGGCTCGTACATGGGAGCGTCTGTTCGCAGTTTGGGGGGGGGGGGAGGGGTTGGGGTAGCCTCCCCTCCCCACACGTTACATAACTAACTGGATAAAAGAACTTTCTTACGCACGGACAGAGAGGCTCAAAAATAGGCCCAGATAGACCCCCGGGTCTAGCTACACCAGTATGCCCAAATAGCCGGCGCCAAATCTTTAGTTATGAACGTTTTCCCCAGAGCTCGTACCACGTCAGAAGTGTTCAAAACGTTCAAACAGGCGGCGGACCGAGGGGCTAATATTGCACAGACCGGTCTATGTTTTGATCGTACCTACTACAAAACCACAATAACCAAGGTGATTTTTATGAGACTTTGGTTGTCCTCTGTTGCAAGAATTATTTTGCTACATTTTGATCACCTGGATAGATCATATACCTCAGCATCTCATGAATATCATATTCGCTTTTAAGTTAGTCGCCTTTGATGAACTAGTTCGAAACACTTTATAAGATAGTGCAATTTATATATTTAAATAGTAAAAACGAATCTCAATAATAAACTTACAACGTACACCGTACAATATATTAATTGCAGACTTGTCTCCGAGTGAGTAGGGTCTTTTCTGTTCTATTATGTTCAAATAGACACTCATTATGAATTAATTTTTTTTTTTTTTTTGTATTGAACCTTTATAAAATTTACTGTAGATTTGAAATGTTTATGTACTCATCAGTCGATTGAATCTATAGGATTTTTGGGGGGTTTTGTACTAGTCTGATATATGTCTACATCAGTTGTTTTCCGCTACTGTCATGTAGATTAATAGTACTGATTATGTCTCTTTTTCCCAGCCCGCAAGTATGTCGAATATTTTCTCTGAGATTTCATCTCACAGTAGCACTAACTGCTCCAGTAGGACAGCTAACTTTGAATCATCCTAGCATTAACAAGCCACCTTGAACTGAGATGCCATCTGCATCAGCGGTTCTCAACAGCTTTGCACTTTCGACCCCCTACCAAAAGCTTGAAAGCCACGAGACTCCTTACTATCAGCAGTTTCATTTACATTTCATTTTCTGTGATGGAGAGGGAAAGAAAATAAAAAAGTAACTGATCTGTTGAAAATAATTTCTCTCAACCACTTCTAAAGCAAGATTACGCCCCCTTGCCAAGGCTCTGTGACCCCAAAGGGCTTGCAACCCACCGGTTGGGAACCCTTATCGTCACTGTTTGTGATAAAGAAATGCAGTATTTTCATAACGTCTGGCATATTGAGGAAACAACACAATACAACAAAACAAAACTTATTATGAGATAACTCATTTGATAAGTTATGGTATTTTTACTCTTTTAAATGATGGCATAATTTTATCCACACTCTTCTTTTTTTAGAACATTATTTAACAGCATTTATACTCAGGACGCCACGAGATGTCACTCACATTTCGGCAAGACGCTATATTATCATTGTAGAGTGGTGAGGGTATCTAAGCAAGAGTCTCACCTCACATCATTCTGGCACATTGTTATGGACCCTCGTAGAGAATGATACCACTTGGAAAGCTTACTAGAATTCTAGAAGAGAACCCAAGGCTCTCGTGGGAGATTGTCTAACTATAGATCAAACCGATACTGTCCTGTGACTTAAAGTGTATGGCAAGCGTATGCACCTAGAAGTTGGTATTTTGGATGATTAAATTGAATGTTGTTCAAACAAAATATGCCTGGTGTTCTGAACGCCTCATTCTTGCCTTGCCTTGCTTTGGTCCCTTAGACATTAGTCCGTAGAGGCACCTCTGTAGTCTGCACAACCAGTCTTCTCCATCCATCTCGGCACTCTGCCCTTGTCAAGACGTCTTCCAACTCTAAGCCTGTCCATTCCGTGATGTTGTTTTCCCATCTCTTTTTCTGTCGGCCACTCCGTCTCCCACCTCTCACTGTGCCTCGCAGGATTGTTTTAGCAAGGCCTGATGAACATGAGATATGCCCATACCGTTTCAGCTTTCAATGCTGGAAGCAGCCACAAGAGCAAATGAGAATTTCTCTCAAACTCATTATAATCATGAACACCGAACGCAAAATTCGAATCAAACACTCTGGCGAGTTTACTTTTTTACTTTTCAATTACTATCGCCTTTATACAATAAAGTCCAACACTGTAAGCTTCCTTTTCGGTTTATTTAAGAAGAAACACAGCTCTTGATGCAACTATACTGTGCGCCCAAATTTCAGACAGATACATTCAGCAGTTTTTGAGTCCATAAGTCATTTAAGGATTTTATTGCAAATTTATATTGCAGATATTAAAAGATCTGTCTTAAGCGGCAAGTAATGAGTGACAAATCTAAAAGCTTCTCTCAACTCTCCTTCTATTCACAGACCGCCTTGGATAGAGACACTATCTACACACTTACCAAACCTGAACATTTTCGCACCTGGGAGGAGGCGCACAAGGTATGTCTTGATCTGAGCAGAGACGGATTTCAATATTTGGTCAATCAGCCTCTTGACGTCATCTCTCACTGCCACTGTCACAGTTCAATCTGCTGTCATTAGATAGATAGATAGATAGATAGATAGATAGATAGATAGATAGATAGATAGATAGATAGATAGATAGATAGATA
>JBCAUA010029427.1:0-26517 GCA_038406235.1 Peronia verruculata
GGGGGATGATGGCCAGATCAGCAGCGGTGCCCCGACGGTCGACAAGACTACGGGAGATGTAGATGTAGATGTAGATGATATATATATATATATATATATATATATATATTATATACAAATCTACAAACTTCGGTGCCTAACTTTAAATCAGCAAGAACAGCATTCATCAGAAGTGATAAAAAACAGAGGAACACTATTCATCATATAGGGGGAGGGATGGCGGTAGGGGCTATGGGGCGTCTGATCAGAGAGTTTTTGTTACATAACTTGACGGTGAAATCGGATCACATCTCAACAGCCTTGCCCACTCAATGATGATAACAAACTCTAAATGTACAGAGAATTGCAAAGACTAATTATATAACGAAAATGTCATCTTTGAATTAAAAAAAAAAATAACATTTAAAATTTTAATGGATCTTGGAGTAAATTTTGGGACTCCGTTTGGGGCAGAAGTGACCGAAGAGAGGGGGAGGGGGAGGAGGGGTTCAAAGATGATGGATTCTATTTTA
This sequence comes from Peronia verruculata, assembly GCA_038406235.1. Lineage (NCBI taxonomy): Eukaryota > Metazoa > Mollusca > Gastropoda > Systellommatophora > Onchidiidae > Peronia > Peronia verruculata. The sequence goes on from JBCAUA010029427.1 coordinate 513, forward strand.
TTTCTCCTTTACAGGATTTAAACGAAAGCATAATGAAATGTTCCTCTCTATCGGTATGATGTTCGTCGCAGTATAGTCGCACAGCTAAGGGATGCAATCAAGGAAAGGATTTACAATTTTTTACGCCTCTATTATATGTGTTATGCCCCTTGGTAAGGCAGCCGGTCCAGACAATGCCCCAACTAGTGACGTCTGTTATTGATACGAGAGCAGCAGAGGGTCAACTCAGCGGCTGGTACTGCAGAGATTATACCAACCAAACCATGCACATGTGACTTCAACTATCCTAAATGATTACAGCAACCATTTCAAATACTGACAATATGAAAGGAGGTAATTAATAACTGTTTCTAGTACACTGATGTTACTGACCTCTAAACCCATAACCTGGACAATTGTGCTTACCTATTTGTGAGAGACAGTCTGTTAACTGTTTTTGAACCGTCTCCAATTTTTTGGCCAGTTCGGGACATTCGAAGGCATTCAGCTGTGGAACAGAGCACATAATAATATGCATTAAGTTCACTTAAATTTTAAATAAAAATAACAATAAATGTTTATAGACATAAGCAAATTCTAACATTTCCAACCCAAGCTATCTTGCAAACAATGAAAGATCAATATCATTAATAATAAGCAGGGGCATCGCAATATGTGCAGTTCTCGGCAACTAAACTAATTATTTTGAAGGCGGCGAGTCCCTTAATTTGATGATTCCGCTTTCAGGATAAATCTCATCAACGCAAAAAACATTTAACTAGCCGTAAGTAATAATATATAATTGGACAGGTTTGATTTTCCTTATTTATTTCATTTTCTGCATTGCTTTCTTGGGTAGTTCTTTCTCGAATTTCGACAAACCAAAGGAGACTGAGCTGCGTCAGACAGATTTATATATTCAGCTCGTTTTTTCCCATTTCTGAGAGTCAATCTTCAAAGTATCGATTGCCAACACAGTAGTTTTCGTGAACCGGTACGTTCAAGCACCTCTAAAGCTAACAATAATATAGTAAGAGGTGAATTTAGTGTTAGTTGTAAAGTGACACCGCCTTGCTGCGTTTTCTGGACATTAAGTCGTTAATGAATTAATCTGTGGAGAGTCAAATGACCAAGACAGTGCTGAATGACAGTAGAATCTCACATATCATAAATATGATTGCTATGAAAATTTCTACACCAGTTGCCTCTCAGAATGTTGTCATTTCAGAATAATTTATACAAACTGCGGCCTCCAGCCATATCTTTGCTGTAACTCTTTATATAAACACTCGTTCTCGTGATTTTGTTCTGTGGCGAATTTCAGTTATGAATGGGCTAAATTGTCCCCCCCCCCCCCTATAAACAACCAGCACATCAATCATCCTCCTCACCTCAGCACAGCAGTAATTGACCAAGATGGCCATTGCGTCGAAACCTTGCGTAGCGGCTTTGAGTTGCATCTTGGTGTGGGTGAGTTCTTTGGTGCGCGATTCACACAGAGACTCCAGGCGCACGATCTCTTTCTGGCTGGCACTACCACTGGTGCTGGTGGTACGGGCATGGGTGGTGCTGCTCGTGGTGGTAGTCGCCTTGGCGGTGCCATTGACACGGGGCTTGCGATCTGTTATGATTTTTAAAAATGACAAGAGTTAAAGTAAAACAACATCGGGATTTAATAAATAAATAAACAAAAAATTCAGCATTGGAAGAACCGGGTGCGAACATTCAGAAATGTTAAGCTTAATAAATTTCAGCGCTTAGAAACAGGTTGTCTATTAATAGTCATCAAATCACTTATTTAAAGTAATAAAGAAACTGTGCAATGGATCTAATGAAATATATTCCTGTATGTCTAGTTGTTGTCTTTTTATTGTTATTATTAATGCGAGATGGCACGCGTTTTTTTTTTTTTTTCTTTTCTTTTTTAATTTGTATCTTCCAAACTTGTGTCTCGCATATCATTATTTTGTTCATATTGCTCAATAACAATGAACTTTATGATAGGACTTACAAAATGATATGTACACAAGCGACAGTTCAGTACTTAATGAAACTAACTATAAATGGATTTATCAGACATTTTTGTTTCCCACATATTTTCCTAGTACTAAAGTGCCAACCGCTTTTAAATGTAACTAAAATCGTTATACGAGGGTACAATAGTCTAGAAACACAGATATGAAACGGAAAGAGAGAGAAAACAATACTACACGGCCATGTGAGAGGCAACCAATTAGAATCACGTCAGCGGCTGGTACTGAGAACAACATACCAACCACACCATGCATTTGTGACGTCAGCTATCATAAATGATTACAGCAACCATTTCAAATAATGACAATGAGAACGAGGATAAATAATATTGCTAACTGTTTTAAGTACACTGGTGCAACTCAAACTGACCGTTGTAACTCTAATGCATACAACAATAAATTATAACAGTTGACAACAATAATGAGACAGTAGCAATGATACTCATGGGGATATGTTACACAAATGACAATATTGATGAACTACTGAAAAACTTCAGGGCTGCAAGTTTTTTTTTTTCTAAATACACGGAAATGATTTTAATTTTTAACATAGGAGATATTTACATTGCAGAGGAACAAAAAAAGAAAAAAGAAAGAAAACGCACACACACATATACTTTGTCGTGCAGATTCCACATAAAGGGGGGGAAAACTGCAAGATTATTCCGAGTAAAGCGATATTAAATGTTCAAACTGTGAGCAGGAAACACACATTACCTCCATGTAAGTAAGAAAAGGTCAGGATTTGGCAAGCAAAGCCTTCAACACGGCACACACAAGAATAAACGCAAAAAGGCGCAACAAGTTCATCAAGGATCATAATGAAAACAAAAACGAGGAAGGTGGGAGGATTTTGGGAGGGGGGGGGGGCAAAAAGAAAGACACAAAAAGTCACAATAGGAAAGAGAAACATTCACTTAAGACAGACACAAAAACAGACAAATGCGATACATGGACCCACAAATTAAGTCAAAACAGCCACACAGATGTTATGTGTGTCAGACACAAATACAGATACTTCGGCAAGTGGACACACAGACAGACAATCAAATAAGCAAATTGATTCAATACTAGGTAGAGACAATGGGTTGGACAGAAGAGTAAGCCGGAGAGGACACGATAAAGAACGGGTATGATAATGAGAAAAGACAGTTAAAAAAAAAAAAAAATACCACGGAGATGAACTCTGAAGAAAAATCACCACACACGCGAAGCAGTGGCATATGCTATCATTTATAACTGAGCATAGTTATAATTTCTCTTATTTTCAGTTGGCTGCCTTTGACATAATGCTGAAAATATTTCACTAATGCACAAGTAATGATATAGAGCTGATGTTTATGTCGTTTCAAGCAGATTGAATGACTTGAGTCATGAGTTAACACTTTTTTCACATTGATTTATAATAATAAAATTATGACCCCTGGTCATTTCAGAGCACTTGAACTGTCTGTTAGATAAGGATCAATAAAATGCCATTTCATTTACGACAATGATGTTTTTACTCTCACTCTCTGTCCTTTTTATATTTTTTCAATTACTTAAGTTGAAATTATGTTGTCTTATTCATCCATTGTTATTTTTACTGAGTTAGTCTGTTTGTTTGTTTGTTTGTTTGTTTGTTTGTTTGTTTGTTTGCTTGCTTGTTTGTTTCAATGACTACGCTAACAATAGATAATAATAGGATGCGGAATATCTACTATGGCCTTCACATTTGACTCAGTGAACAACAAAGATATTTGACCCAGTGTCACTTTTCCGTGGTACAAGAACTCACTTACTCACCCGTGACATAGATGGCCGCGTAAAATCGACTCATACAGTGAAGAGACACAGTTGTGGGCGGCAAGCTCAGCCCTGTGCGAGCCACCGTGTCCAAGAAAAGTGACCGATCGCCATTTTTCCAGCGCATGCTCCTGATCACATCCATCGCTCGGGCACTTTCATGTCATGCGCCGTCAAGACATAAACTTTAGCTTTTCATGCTTCGAACAGCCAAACAATACGATATTTTACCCCAGAGATCTAAATAGTTCGTGGAAAAGTCAGTAATTATTCTCGTTAAACATTGAATACGTAACGCCATATTTTGAAAACAGATTATCCCTCGTTATTCTCCACATACAAACCGCTGCATGTAAAAAGCTGCATTGCCACATGAAGACACATCAGAATCTATTGATCGAACACCAGAGTTTAGACCGTTGTGTCTTCATTCTGTTGTTTGCTGAATCTGTCAATATATAAATGGTAAAGCCTGGAACTGGCCAGAAAGGTCTTTACATGACTTAAAGCCCACATACTACCTGAATTACAGAGAATTTCCATAAACAAATATTTTCATCCGAGATAAGAAAACAATCTTACAGTTCATTCACAGATTTTGACTTCGCTCAACACCAGCCATTATGAAAACGCATCACTTTTCATATCACATATATACAAAAGGGGGCTCTAAACCTAAAATTAAGAATCTCTGACAAATTCGATAAATCTGTCTATACAACCAGTCAAAATGTAGACATCTCCAGAAGATTCAAGGCGTTCATCTGTACATTTTAGTTCCAGAACAATGCACATACTTAAAAGATCTCTAAGACTTTCAACAAAGCCATCCATATCTCTAGTGTTGGAACAACATTCAAAATTCAAAAGACTGATGTCTAGTATACTTGAAAAGTCCAGTTTTGTCCCACTTGGAACAATGCAAACTTCACCAAACGCAACACTCCAAGACAGGAAGATTCCTCGCCACTTCCTCAAACTTTTTATCCTCAGTTCCACCCAGCGACCTCCCGGTAATGGAACACCAAGAGCCATTTAAAAAGAAAACATCATTGCTGGAGATGATAATTTAACTACAGGATTCCCTCATTCATATTATTGTGCGGCCCGCTGACAGCAGGTAAAGGAAAGACGCCAGCAGGAAAGCCGGGTTTTAGACACTGTCAAATCTTATCTTATCTGAGACATAGCAGGCAAAACAGGTTGTCTTAAAGCGAATAATAAAAAAAAAAAAAAGAAAAGGCTGGACATTGAGTGGCTTTAATAGGCTTAATTAAACAAAGTTAAAAGCTAAAGATATTCGACACTGGATGGAAGAAAGGGTGAAATTTGGGAAAAGAATATAGATTTCTTTGTATGTTTGTCCATTATTGACGTGAGTGAAAATTCTGGCCTTACCGTGAAAACAAAAATCACAAAGATCTTTGCACAGAAGCAAAATCTTGTAGTGAAACATAACAAAATAATTACTGAACATTCCACAATCACTGAAGAACAGCAAAAGCAGAAACGGATAAAGTTCCAGTTTCTAATCGGATAACAGAAAAGGAGCCTGACAAACTCACCTGAAAAAGGAGGACAACTCATGAGTACCTTCCTATCTGCAAATCCGACATACACTATGATAAAATGCTTCAAAGGGAGATCTTAATCCACGCACACAGGGTCCAAAAGCAGCTGGAGATAATGTGACACTAGATTGCATTCCTATGGGTGTTTTTATTTTTGTTGATTTACTTTAAATTTGGCAAATGCACCATCTAAAAAGTGAACCCAAAACTGGAGTTGTGATTTTTTTCTGAGTCTTTTTCTGATTAGATTCCTGCACTTAAAAGACTCGGGTGAAAAGATCAGCAAAGGTAATACTTCACATTTTTGTTTTCAATATTATTATTTGCTGCTGTTTCAAGAACCCTCTGTCTCCAGTTTGCACTTCGAAAACATAGTAGAGTCCAAATAGCACCAACGCTGAGCTGGATCAACCTGAGGGGAAAACCACGAAATCCTTAGTCTAGAGTCGAAAGATTAGTGGAGATGTTTGAACCAAGACGCCCCAAGCAGAATAGACTGAAGTCCAAAGATAGCGTGGTGTGAGATACTGAATACTAAGTACCTGGGCGACTCAGACTCCGACAGGTAGAATGGCATCAGGTGGCCGAGGATTTCCTACAAACGGCAAGGTGTGCATACAAACATGAAATGGAGAGGGCCGGATATGTGTGAGGAGGGAAGGAGATAGGAGCCAAAAACTTTAACCTTCTTTGGGCCAACTAAATCCGTAAGTTCACACAGCATGGCTGCTGAATTGTACGATAACAGGAGAACTAAATCTAAAAATATAACAATAACAATAATAACAGTATAACAACGATAACAAAGAGTATTTATATAGGACAGTACAGACTCGAATGAGAACTTTAAAAGCTATTAATAATAATAACAACAACAATAAAAATTTGTAAACTATGATGCTGATTTCTTGTTTTCTTTGTTGCCCTAATGAAGAGCCAGACCGACTGGAAAATTCAATTTTTTGTGACGTCCAACGTTTTTTATCAATTTCTATTGTACTGATTCTTCATATTTGTTATTTTTGTGTTTTGAGCTATTTGTCTATTAACACATGATAACTTATAGTTCAATATATGATATAAAATTATGACGATGACAATGATGATCATAATGGCGAGGAAGATCGTGATGATGATAATTTGGAATTAACTTTTCATTTGACCACGAAAATCCAAAAATATCACGTATGTAGGTGAAGTTCTGAACGAATCCACCTGATATCACTATAAAGAATCTCCATATACTTCTTGAGCATCCAAAGGTTACGTTAGGGGGAGGGGAGGAGAAAGCCGAGTCCAATCTATGACTGTTTGCAGCGAAATAATCCAAACAGTGCTAAACAAATAAGCCAGGGGTCTAGAGAGGATTTCTGAGAAGTGATGATAGCGAGGGATGGAGATATGTAATATCAGACTGACTAGTTCACAGGAGATGTACAAAGGGGCTAAACGGACCGTTTTCCTCCTTTCCCACTGCAACGTACTCCGTTAACAGAGCTGCTAGAGATAACAGAGAGAAGGCAACTAAAATCAAATTAACTTAGATGCTGTCTGTCTACTCGCATCATTAGACCACCGGAAATGCACAAATAGCTGGCCGGATCATTTTCCCATCATGCCATTGAAATCTACTCCCTTTATAGCGCTAACAGAGGATATCAGGGAGCAATCAACATAAAGTCTCTGGTTATTTGTTTTCTCAAATTTAAGATCACAGAAGATGTATATATAAATAGCTAAACGGTGTACCCCCTCCCTTTTCACTGACACCAGAATGTGCTCCGAGAAAAGCGCTGCTGGAAGTAAAAGGAAAAACGCAAACAAAATCAAATGAACCTTCTCTTTCTTTGTCTGACCTCCCAAATCACTACCTGCTGTTTTCTTATGTCACCTGGTCTCTACCTCACCCTTCACTGTCAAATCTAGTTAGTCACTTCATCGCTTTGCTTTGATGTTATTCACAGCAAGCTTTCTTTTTTTATTTTCAGATACTAAGACCATTAAATTAAATGTTGATTGAATTATAAGTCTTCAGATGCGCTAGAGGGGTAATAGACATTCATGCAAAAATAGGAAGAAATGAATTATTTCGCGCCGTAGAGTGCGAACAATTTTTTACTCTTTCCTTCCATAAATATTTCCATCTGTTCCGCCACCTTAAATTTGTGTCTTCCTCCATAGCCTTGCTCATTCACAAGTCTTGAAAGATTTTTCAATCAAGTCTCAAATGAATATCTTAATTCAGGCAACTGTACCTCCCAGCATGGCACTTTCTCTAGGAAAAAAAAAATGCTACATGAAATAACAATATAATCCAGCTTTTGGTACCCTGAAATATGAAATTCTATTCTTGCCTCATATATTTCTCCGTTTCGCTTTATTTATGTCATATATGAGCGTTTTCCAACACAAATCTGTACGATTCCACAATTATTTACCCTGCAAGAAAAAAAAAGACATGATCAACGAAATATTTTTTTCCATTGGCCTCAGCATCCTTGTCTGAACCAACCCTACCTCATTAAATTTACCCCCTAGTTTTCCCCAGTGACCAAAAACTCAAAGTCTTCAGTTTCACGACTTCACTGAGATTTTCACCTTCTTTCAAGTTTCAAATCTAACACACTCATTTCCGTCTGCCCTACTAAATCATCCGGATTGCCTCTCACTGTGAAGTCAAATAGCTGTTTACATAAACTTGAAGGTTCAAATGACTAACACCTTTAATTGCGATGTTGAACTTAGTACAGACATTGGGTTTGAACCCATCCTCCAAGTCTTTGTCTCAGTCTTTTACTTTACTTCCGTTCAAAGCGTAAATTATGTTGGCTTTCAAAGTACGCAGGCAAAATTTGGAAAGAGCAATCTCATTGGGACAAAGACCAACAGTTAACAAAGTACCTTTTTTTTCTAAATTAAGTATTAATGCCTTGTATTCTGTATTATAGGCAGAATGCTTTCAATTTGAAATCTTCAGATATACTCTACAGTCAGGAGGCTTTGCCCAGACCAAGGCTTACACTGCGTGTGGAGTTTCTTTTAATTTAACACTGTTTATAGTGCATGCGCGACGAACCGGAAGTTATCGACAATTAAATTGATTTTAGATGCTCTGATGTTCATTGTATAAACATTGCATTTCAAACGTTATTATATTTTTTTCTGTCAAATCATTTCTGAAAAAGCTTGAGCACAAAACAGTTATACGCTCGCAGAAATCAGACATGGAAAACAAGTCAAGGCTAGATTATTAAAATCATTATACTGTTTTTGTTTTTGTTTTTTTGTTTTTTGTTTTTTTTTTCTTTTAATTTTATTTTTCTTTTTTTTAAATGCTATGAAGATAAAGCGTCGATACATAAAGACATCCAGACTCAGCACTACCGACTCAACCATGTGAGACCATAAGTTAAGCCAGCTAATGAGAGGTAGGGGCAATTTAAGACCGGAACACTTGCTTAACTAGAATTCCACTAAGCTTTGACAAAAAGTCTTTTATAAAGTCAAGTTTCATTATTTCTCCACCTTTTCGAATACAACTTTTCACGCGATTAATTAAAACCTGTAACATCACTTTATAGTCCGAAAATGAAATTTTATTCACTATTTGTTAAAAAGAGAAACTGCGAAATAAAACCGCAGTTTCCTCGAATCAAATGTTTCGTCAGAAGTACGTTAGCACTGTCTGGGGTACGAGAGGAAGTCGGGAACGAGCGTTACAGCAACGTCACCCCCAATTAACAGAAGTGAAGCGTCCCGTAAAAGTAAAAAAACGTGAGTTCCTCTTGGCAATGTGAGAAGATATAAATATAAACACCAGCCTGTGTTCAATGTACACCTGGTGTAAACCTACACACTCCACCTCAATCGAATACACTGAAAGATATGGTATAACATTCAGCGAAGTGGTAACACTATTAACACTAGAATACTAAAGTGGTGGCTCACAAAATCTGATACATCTGTGTATAAAGTAAATTAATTACTAAACAGACAGGGGCAGAGAACACAACTTTAGTGAAGTGAAAATGAACAAAGGCAGCTGCTGACATTGACCCAAAACATCAGTGATTCGCTAATAATGTAGTATTGGAACTACTACATGTATTTACTTTGGTGTTAGCAGGGTGAAAACTGTAACTAAGATTTCATCGACAATCTGTAATACTTGCTGACAGTTGAGAAATTGGAGTATTCTCAGAAATTATCCAACTACCTTGAACTTCCAGCAGACATGAAAGTGTGGATGAAAACTGACAACTAATGAACCAACACTTCGGTGACAAAGGTAAATGCTGGAATATCAAATAAAATCTGACTTAATTTCTCCATATGCTTATAAATCAGTAAGACAAATTTCTGAGGCCCAGAAAGGATCATTCAAGAAATTCACTGTAAAATTTGCTGTTGTAAACACCGCTATAATCACGGCGTTATAATCAAAACTAACAAATATCTTGACCATTGTGCTCCTCAACTTCAACAAATAATGTGTATCACTCTTGCAGAAAACAGCAAATCAATTGTGACCAACTGACAGATCAGATCTCTCGATAAATCGTCCACAGCTACAACGGCATGAAAGCACAACACTGTTACGTCCAGACGGGGCGAAATTACAGACTTCTGAAAAGCTCCCAGAATGAAGTTCTTCTAATCGCTTTGTGGACAAGTTTCTGGCTGTTCCTCCTTGATCCTGTAATACTTTCTGACCCCAGTCCAGAGAAGATAAAATCCCGTTCTAAGAAACTTTAACAAAACGCTTCTTCCTGTGAAAACGCTATTTCGAGAAAAAAAAATACATTTGCAACGTCTCTTTAAACAAAAATTAAGCACAAAATTCAGTTTTCAGAGAACGACATAGTACACTGTTTAAAATGGAAAGTTACACTAATTTGAGGTGGAGAACCAGTACAAATGTACTCTTAAAAAAACAAAAAAGCGTTTTGACAAAGTATGTTTCGTTCCCATATCCGGCAGTCGGCTATACTTGGTCTAACAGTTACTCCGGCGGATCACCATCTCTGTAAGCCGCCCGGATTACACTATAAAACAACCATTACACTGACTCTCGTTGATCGCCTCCCAAGAGCGGAACTGGCTTCTAATGAACGCCGGCGTATCTTAATCTCCTCCTGGCTTGTTTTCTGACTGATTCGGTCTGCTTAATTCCACCACTGGGCCTCGCAGGCATATTTATCTTTACGCATTCCTCCCTGACTGACTACTGGGATTATCCCATCAGAAATATTGACGACATTGACACCGATCTGCTCTGTGCAACACTATCTCCATAAACGCTCCAGCTCGAGGCCGCACTGTTAATTGATTTATGAAAACTTCCCTTGGTAAAACAGATCATGGGCGTAACGACAAACACTCTAGAGGCACACGTGCCAAATGAGCACAGTAATTTCTGCTCCAGAAGTTTTCTATTCTAAGGTCATAATTAACCATGTCGAGTTGATTTACACAATACAAAAATCTGTCTACAGACTCAAAAGGCTAATCGAGTCAAATTTATCAATAACTTTCATTACATTTATTTTGGCGTCGTAAAATTTTCAGAAAAGAAATGGGACGAGAGATAGTTATAACATGAATGAAATATTTGTTTTTAAATAAATTTAAAAAAAAAAAAAAAAAAGGACTGCTTATTGCTATATTTCACCCATCTGCGCCGTTTTTTTTTTTTTTCAGATTGCTTCAAAATCTCCTCCATTGCGATTCCGGCAGAGTAAGGATAAAAAGTGTTCAAAAATCTTAGTGGATGTTTTCATTTCACAAAACCTGTCATCATAGTTTCTATATTGTGTCTTTTAGTGTAGGGTATTGCTGTACGATTGTGTTTTCTCATGGTTTATTTTGTGTGGTATTTTTCTTTTGGGTTAAGTAGTGGAAATTCTAAATAATGTCAGCTGTGAAAGGAACAGTTTAGCTGTGAACCATATAATGATGACAGTATGAAACAGAGCCAAGAATCTTCATTATTGCAATGGTATATTGCTGAGCACAGGGTCGGTGACATAGATTTTCCACGATCACCATTCTCTGGCTGACAGATAAACCACGCCCTCAGCCATACGGCAAGTACACTTTCTCTGTCTCCAGCTGGCTCTTGTTTCACTGAGCATATTATACATGTATATACAATTCACATGAAAGGGGAAGAACATGTAATATACACCACCGTAAATAAAGATTCAAATCCAGTTGGTTCTATTTCCGATCTATCAATTGTTTATTCATAAGATCTTTAACTGTAGTCCTGAGAAAGCCAGGAAATAGAAGTATGATCAAGCATGAGTCAAGATGGACAGAGGGTGGGAGGAGGTAGACCGAAGATCTCCTGGCAGGGATGTTTGGACGATGCCAGAGGCACTTAGTCATAGAATGATAATAATTATCGTACGAACATCTCCAGAGCGGATTGAAGAGAGGTCTTTAACCTATAACTTATACCTTGAAAAAGTTCGAGGGCGATATTGACAAAAATAATGAAATATTCTCAACAAAACAATAGTCAGGCAGGTTTTGCTTCGACGAGCAGATTCATAAAACTATGAAAACGATTTTCGACGTTCCAGTATTTGCACTGACACTCACCTAGCGCGGGTGTACATGCACTGATAACCTCTACATCAGGTAGTTCGCAAGGAATTCAGATATTCAGGACAATGTGACCCAGGAACCTACTTTGCTATAATTTCTTTATTCTCTCTCATCAACATCCCTACCGCTCCCTGCCAATCTCTACTTTCCACTTCATTCCTTGACTTTTTTTTTTCCTCTCACACTTTCGTCTTCCGACAAACAATAATACCACTGACACATTAGAAAAACAAGCATAATGCATTGATAACCTGTGCACTGCAAGGTGTTCAAATGATCGGGGCGGTGTGACCGTAAACCTGCCATGCTGTTTCTGATCTCTCTCTCTCTCTCTCTCTCTCTCTCTCTCTCTTGTATATGTGCATCGTAGGGGAGACGGGGGGGGGGGGGATCTTCGTGTGTCTCCCCCCCACACCTCTTCTCCTTCTTGTCTATGTTTATGTATATCCATCTATCTGTCTGTCAGTCTGTCTCTCTGTCGCCTGCCTGTCTGTCTGTCCTTCCGCCCGTCCGTTATTAACCCATCCGCGCGACCAACCATCCATTCATTCATCCGCTGACCCTCCCTCCCTCCAACCACCCATTCGTCTGTCTGTTTGTACTTGGGTATGTAAGGCTATTTGTCTATCTAGATCTAAATCTGTCTGTATCTAATTCTCTGTCCCTCTGTCTATCCTTTTTCCTTTATCCTCATTGCTTGAGCTGTTTCTGTTCTTTTTAACTTATCTTTTCCTATCTCTATTATCCCCGCTGCACGTTAATGAGAAAACTACGGTCTGCGTGCAGGTTTATGTAACCGCATTTTCCTGGTGGTCGGAAGGCGAGCGGGGAAGAGATAACACGGCGAACTGGTGGGTGCGTGAGCAAAGTTGCTGCAGTTTTCTCTTCTCTGTTGTCTGTGTTTATTTACTTAATCTTTCTCCTGGCATGTCATTGTTACATAAGGTGACACAGACGAGATTCGGGGTAAAAAAAAAAAAAATGAAAACGCAGCGAGAAATGAGTGTGTAATCGGACGCATGTGTTGTTGTAGAGTTGGGCTCCTGAAACAGAGACGCAGATTAAGCCCATGATTGCACGAGCCCATTTACTTGGCCAAAGTGAAAAGAAAGAAAGAGAGAGAGAGAGAGAGAGAAAGAGAGAGAAAGAGATGAGAGGAGGGGGAGGCGGGGGAGGAAGGAGGAGAAGAGAATTTATGACTTTATGACACACCCACATGGGGAAAGAGAGAGAGGAAAAAAGGATTGTTTGAAAGAGAAAAAGAGGGAGGGAGATTTATATTATCAATACGTCGCTCATTTGCCATGCTATTTTTGGGGTTGTTTTTCTTTCATTCTTTCTTTCATGACTGGGGTTGCATTATCTACTTTCAAAACTCCCTATCGAAGATATATAGCATGTAGCACATGATGTAATAATAATAATTGCATCCATTCTATACTATGATTCACAAGAGAACAGGTGAGGCAGGCTATTCTTTTTATGATTACTATATCTTCTCTTTCTCTGCTTCACAAACAGTTACTTACTTATTTATAACTCATTTCTTTATGTTCTCTACATTCATACCAAGAAGTGGAAGAATTTCCCTGCGCTCCACTTACGTAGATAAACAAGGTGCCCGGACAAACAGATCTGATATACGTGTTTATCAACAAAGAGCGAGTAATGCAGTAAACACACCTACGGGAATTACCTCCCTTCTATTTCTTCTAGACCTTCACCTTCAGCTCAGGGTAAAAACTAAGGGAAAAATAAAACATTCGATAAGTTCACCTCCAGCTATTGTTAAAAAAAAAAAAAAAAGGAAACAATACATTGAAAGCCGTTTGCCAAATTTTTAATGTGTCTTTTTTTTATATAGAAATTCCAAGCTTTGCACACTACCAGATGTTGTTTGAAAGATCCAAGTGATTAATCTGTCCTTCAGGACAAGGATCGTTAACTCTAGAAATGACAATATTACAGCCTTTGTCCACGCCCACCACGCCCCCTCCCCCCCCCCCCTTTTTTTTTTTATTCCCATTCTCCTTTGAGCAATACAAAAATAACACTTTATAAGCTTTGTTTACTGTCTACGCGTCAAACACAGAGTGGCATTTTTTCCATAATTATGCGTTTGTATATCTGAGTGTTGGTGCCGCCTTGGGCATAAGATTAGGCTATAGATTCGGCATCGAGACGACAACAACAACAAAGAAAAGAACAGAGAAGTAAATAAATTCAACCAGCTCTGTTGATCTGCAATATTGTTGTTGTTGTTGTTGTTGTTGTTGTTGTTGTTGTTGTCTTTGTTGTCTTTGTTGTTTCTGCTATGTCTAGATCTAGGATTGCCACCAATATGATGATGTTGATTATAAGATACTGACAACAGAGAGTTACGTCAATGATGATGATGATAATAATAGGGATGAACTATGATAGTGCTGAGACTGTTCAATAAATCAGATTCGGTTGCCAGTCCCTGTCCTACTAGACCAATTCAAAAACTGAAATTCCAAGAAATTACTCTTTTGACTTTTGCTTTCTGTCTTTCTCTTCACCTATCTCTCCCTTTCTCTTTGTAACACATAGATATTCAAACATAGCGCCTTTTCTCTCTCGTATGCTCTTCCATTCCCGTATTTCTCCATTATTCTTTCTTCCATATCTGTCTCTCTAAGACAAAGGTATAATTAATCACGATGTCCTTCGGGGTCCTTTCTCTCATTCCAACCTGTCCTAGAGGTGATTCATTCTCACGACTAAGCCCCTCTACCTCTGGCTTTTCACGGGCACGTCGGCAAGTGCTGCCTTGCCTTTCTGTTTATGTCTGGGTGAGTTCTTCACCGGGGAAATCCCTTATCTCCCAGCTCCAACCCACTAACATATACAATGAGCGGAGGTGGATGTGGATGTCTACTTGGCTATAGAGCACAGAGCTTGGAAAATGGGCGCTTGCAACATGTCAGGCAAGGCTTGATGTTGATGTTGGTGTTTTGATTGTATTTTGAGGAATACTAAGCCCAGATTGACATTCACCTATAAGCACTCACCCAGCAATCCTTTCACAAACTGATTGATCCATACATTCATCATAATCTATTCATCTATTCATCCTTTATCCACGAAACAGTTCTGTATGTATGTATCCATGTCCTGATACCTTCATTTGCTCAATCGGTCTGTGGATCTGTCTTCCTGTCATCTTTTCTGACAATGAAGAATTCACCTCTGACTGATTTGGTTTTCAGTTCTTTCGGAGACAAAAGATATATCACCAGGGAAAAACGACTTTTGTGCGCCTGATCCAACAAGTAAACGTAATTGCAAAAATACATGTACATTCATCCCTCGGCAGGATTTGAATCGTCGATACTTTCGTCAGCAAACAATAATTATCAAACTATAATATTATTGGCGGCAAAAGACTGACAGACTGACAAACTAAGAAAACAGACCCCCCCCCCCCAAATGAAAGAGGAAAAAAGAAAGATGATGAGTGAGGGATGGAGGGGAGACACACAGACAAGAACGACAACTACATAGGAGTGGAGGAAAAAAAAAGCCTCAAAGGCATTGGAACCAGGCCATAGAGAAAATGAGAGAGAGAAGAGGAGCAGGAAAGGAATGAAAAAGGGAAGGGAGTGTGAGGGGGTAGCGGTTCTTTCTCCCCCCCCCCCCCCCCCATCCTTCCCGCTCCCTCCCACAAACTTATCCTCCTCAATCCACCTGAGCTCCATCTTCCCTCATTCCTCATTTCCCCCCCCCCCCCATTACCTGTCAAACGTGTCGAAATGTATATTACAGCTCCTCAATCTTACCATCTGCCTACCGGAAGTCTACATTTCCCTTTACTTTGTGGTGCCGTGCTAAGCATCTTTACCGTGAGGTTTTTAAACGTTGCCTAAAAAAAATAAAAAATGTAGTGGTGGGGGAAAATATCTCATTTCTTGATGTGTGTGGACAGGTGGGTATGAGGGACAGCAGGCATGTAGATAGGTCAAGATATCGGCTGGCAGCTATGAAGTGGATAAACAGACAGACATATGGGCACAGGCATTAGTATGGACAACATATCACTCTCACTTGGCGGTCTATTGGTAGAGTAGGCGAAAACAATATTGGGACCACTGAGCCCCGGTCATCTCAACAAAAAAGCTCCAAACTCCTATGTCTTTCAGTGTTTTGGGCACTGAAATCAAATGTGGCGAATGAAACAGAAGGTTTGAAGCGTACGTCACACATATTGAAACGTCTCAAGCAGTCTAAGTTTCCCTCAAGAGTACTCGAAGCCATTCCCATGGGAGCAAAATTTCATTCACACAAACGAAATTTCTACATTTGTTCTTCCCCTCTGACCATTCAGTGTAACTGTGTAACATTGTGCTTAAAGTGGCGCTTCATACAATGGAGTTATGCAAAAGGAATACGGAAGCTTGATAATTAAATTTCGCTTTTTTTTTTTTTTCAGATATGATTTTCTTCTCTCCCTCGATCCTTTCAAAACCAAGAATATTGCTTCTTGTTCAGTCTCATCTACCCCATTTTTCTCTATTCTCTGACTTTCAATGAACAAAATAATAATAGCCAAAATAATTAAAGTTCATTCTCAGCGCTGTGTACTCGAGCTCTCTCGCCTTTCATCTGACGACTTACCGTGAAGTTATCTGGTTACCTAATCACCAACATACCTGTGGCTATGAGTGTTTGGCTTGCCTCCAGCAGGTATGCGCAAACCTTGAAAATATATGTAAAGTTCGCTCAGAACAAAACCACCAACTAATCATTGGTGACGGAGCAAAACTGGAATTTCTTCATTTTTCCTTTCCTCCTACGCTAGTAGACATATTTAGCAACGGACTAAAAATAACTCATCCGGCGCATTGCTGAAATTTTATCACAGTCTTCCTAGGTGAGCGGTTAGCAAATGGCAAATTAAAATGCCTTCCCGGATAAAAATTTCTTTAAATATTCATCGGTAACGCGTCAAAGAATCGGTTGAACCCTATGCGTATCTATAAACGGTATAGGGACGCCTAGGTTGAACCACATATTCGTGTTGCTGCTCAGGCGAATCGCTTTCCCATTTCACACTAATGTGAGCTAAATGCTTCAGATTGTCCTACTCGTGGAATGAGCTCAATGAGATTACAACAGCTATGCTATAATACCGAAATTGCAAGGCACTGACATAAAGTTGAGTGTACGTCGTATCTTGTGACGGAACATTTGGCATCAGACTGGAAATAATTATGATCACGCCGACTATTCTACAACTTAGAGAAAAGCTGCACATTTCGAAAGGCAACCCGCTGAAGATAATACCTCATCAGCGTTCCTTTCTCAACGGGAGGTCTCGGGTTTCACCTTCAGGCTGTGATTTCAGTCCTCTCTCAATCACGCTCTTTTTCTCTTCCTCTTCTTCTTCTTTCTCTCTCTCTCTCTCTCTCTCTCTTTCTCTCTCTCTCTCTCTCTCTCTCTCTCTCTCTCCCTCTCTGAGCTTTTCCCCTTGATTTCACTTCCATGCCCAACGATCAGGATCGAGTCCTCACTTAGTACGGAAAAATTTAAATTGCATAACTCGTCTCAGTTACCATAATCCCACTACCCAGCACAAGCAGGTGTATCAATGAAGTTTAAATGGTTTTGTCTGTCAAGATCTTTCAGAGACTCGTCGTGAACAACCTGCATTTAATTTCAATTGTCCAAGGTTGTCACCCAATAATATATCTACCTCAGACCGACTGTCTATCACTACTTCAGTGGCCAAGTCCAAGTGAAATGACAGAACGCAAACAAACATTATTATATCCAAAGTGACCTTGGACTTTTGGCTCTGGTTCGAACACAGGACCAGGTGAAATTCTACCGCCCGCGTCTGGGTCATTCTCACCTCACTCACTTCTAGCTCATTATAAACGAAATTTGTCCGACATCGTCGTACGTCGGCCAGTACTAAAGTAAGTTTCTGAACTGTACAATAAGGAACGGAATAAAGCCTCTATCATCAATTTGTGAGTATTCTTTCCCAAGAGAACATTATAATAGACATTACTTTAAAAAGAAATACAGGATAAAGAACAATCACTATTGTTAACAATAGTGTTATGTTATTTTTTGATCACGGTTGTGGACAGCTGAGATAACCACCACTACAGGAAGTTGAAAAGATGTTATTTTTTTACCACGGTTGTGGACAGCTGAGATAACCACCACTACAGGAGGTTGAAAAGCTTATAAAAAACCATAACAATCACCTCAAAGTTGACGATGATTCACAGGAAGTCTGTGCACAAAGTAAACAACGCGTAGTTCATTTCCTTCATCTTTTCTTACACATGCTCATCTTTCATTCTCACATTCTCTCTTCTAAAACTCTTTGACAAATTGAGAAATTTATTCTAAGGAAGGAACTCAACTCAAGACAAGACAATGCACCAGTCCCATATTTCCGCACCATCTCCATAAACTGATTCTTCAAGCTCCAAATTAGCGCTCCAGGTCTAACAGAAACCAACACGAAAACACAAAGGAGCAAAGGGGAGAGAACTTTGGCGGACTAGAATGTGAAAACAACACAGGCATTGAAAAGTGGCACCAGGTAAGCCATGAAAGAGAAGAGGAAATGGAGGCAGCTCCACCTCCACCTGTTGATGCGGCAAAGGAATTCTCCAGCGCAGCGGTTTACCAATTGTTTAAGACAATGGCCCCTTTCATAATGCATTCTGTAACCGGTCTTTCCTTCCACTGTAATTCCCACTCCAAAATACAAAACATCCCAAGAATGCTGGACAAGAAAATAACAGTGAAAACAACCTGAACCTTTGTTCAGAAAAACATGAAGTCTGAAAATTGATATATTCAACTGTTGTTTTTGTTAAGTATCTGTATGAATTCATGCGTGTTCTTATCCAGGAAGCAATGGGTGGCTTAATCCATTGAAACCAACACTATGCACAATGTCAAAGCCTGCGTTAGAAATTCGGTAACTTTAATTTCTACCTACTTTGTGTGGGACAAATACTTCTAATAGGCCCTTATAAATGTCTTCATCTTAATTCCGTTTTCTTGGGTCTTTACTTTACAACGTTTCAAACAGGTCGAAGTTCCCTCAGCTCCTCTAATCCTCCTAAAATCTTTAGGGGCACCACATACTCAAGCTGAGAACCCTTACTTTTTTTTTTTTTTTTCAAATGACGTCTTTGATGCCTGTGTTTGCCTCTGTTGTGAATTCCATAACTTTTTTTAGGCAGAAAGATGGAAATGTTTGATGGGCGATAACTCTGTGGGCGATGGAGTTGGAATTATTGCTAGAGATAAGAACAATAATTTATTGTAAAGGTATAGATCTCCCATCTGGCAAATTTCCGATGATTAGGATTAAACATATCTCCTGTATACAAGCCTCTGGCCAGAAAAACAAGAGATCTTTCTCTGAACTGCTTGTTGAAGATACATAAAGGACAGTTATTACAATCTTTTAGGAATTATCGTGCTCTAAAACATTGAACAAAGACTTAAGAATGTATTTTGCTTGTTCATGCAGTAGAGGCAATTACTTCCTTAATATCTTCAGAATAACACATATACAAAAATGTACTGCTGTCTGACATAATGTAGGCAAACAGTTGCACTCCTTCTCCCCAGTTCTCCAATGAGACATTGTCCCTCTCTAAAGAGGAAAGATCATGCCGCATGGCATTCTCTGGGTTGTGGTGTTTAAAGGGAAGAGAGAAGCAATAACAAAGTAAAAACAATCATCAAGCAACTGGCAGACATTCAAAATACATCATGACAGTGTATGAAAATCGCGATGCTAAAAAGACTTAAGTGCTGCCCAATACAGAACTCATACAAAACTGGACTAGGTTCGAAGCTGTCCAGCTAAGACAAGTGAATGAGTGTGAACAAGTGAACTTACAGTGTGTCTTGTACTACAGTGGTAATGATCGTAGTTATTGTGCAAATAACATAGCGAGGATGATAAGAAAGAAAGAAAGAAAGAAAGAAAGAAAGAAAGAAAGAAAGAAAGAAAACTGCTTAGCACAAAATGGCTGACAGCGAGAGAGAGAGAGAGAGAGAGAGAGAGAGAGAGAGAGAGAGAGAGAAATCATTTTCATCAAGAAACACTGAAAGTAATCTCCAACTTCTGAAAGGTATCAATAACAGCGGGCAGCAAACATACACAATGACCAAGACTGGACCTGGAGTGGGATGTTTCTGATGAGGTGTGAACGACTCAGTAACACATCAACAGCTATTTACCTGCAGTGCCGGGTCCGTCGATTGTACCCGCGCCTTCCGTGTTGTCAACAGTTTTGTAGCCCTTCGCAGGAACATTCTCTTCTATTTTGGCCGATTTCGAAACGAGTGTGCCTGTAGAAGAGGTGTTCGCAGAGCTCAAACCGCCGTCAGAAGGCTTTACGTCTTTGTCGAGCGATGTATTGTCCGAAATATCCTGGGATCTTTGTCTGAAAGATTTGAAAGTCAGGCCTGAGGCTCCGCCGCTGGGACCGTTGACAGGTGTCGACTGGCCGACTTTCGACACAGTGCTAGATCCTGATTTCTCCGACCGTTCACTCTTCGTATATTTCACTGTATCCCTGGGCGATTTGGGCGTATTCAATAAGGAAATCTGTTTTAGTTCTATCTTTTCCTCTAAATCTTTATCCTCAATCTTTTTATTTGTGCTATCTGCAGGCTTTTCTATGGGAACGTTTTCCTCTTTACGAACAATATCGTTTTTGCTAATTTCACTAACGCATTGCTTATTTGAGGCAGCTCTATCGTCACAATCCTTGACATAAGTAGCCAACTTACGGGCAAAAACATCGCCGTCCTCTTGTCCGGATATGTTGAGATCAAATTTAGATTCAGATTCCACCTTGACAGTTTCTGTATCACTTTCAATACACCTGGCTCTCCGGTGTCTACTCTCTATTGTATCCTTTCCCCTGTCAGAACGCCTGTTTTCACTCTCTCCACTTTCAGCATGTCGCCTCCGTTCACGTCTCCGCACGACGGTCGCTGGTTCCTCTGACGACTCGGTGCCTGTGGATCGCACACTTTCCTCCTCTCCTCGCCATGACCGTCTTCTCGAGGAAGATTTCTTGTCATCCTGGCTTGTCTGAACGGTTCCTACTTGATCCGTTGCAGTTTCTCCGGTTCTGCTACTTCTACGCCTACAGGAAATCTCGGAATCCTGTCTGTGGCCACTGTCCACACTACTGAAGCCTTGCCCAATGTCACCCCTGCCTCTCTCACTGAAAGATCTGGAGTCTGAGTAACTCGAGCCACCACTGGCGTAGGTAGATCGCCTCAGAGCAGCGTCTCCGTAAGAACTGGTGCTCCTTGAGCTGATAGAAGAGGCAGGTGTATACAAGCCACTCCTAGAGGTTGTGGAGGAGGTGGAGGACCATCTGTTGGAAGTCCCTAATGAAGCGCTGCTGCCGTAGTCGAGCCGGCTACTGCCCAGAGCGGACCCATAGGTACTGCTGGGTCTGGTGCTGCTGTAGCTGCTGGTGCTGGAAGTTGAGGGATCGTAGCCCAAACACCAGGAGGATCTCTGGGCTCGACGGTATGACAGAGACATGATGGATCTAATACCGTTTTGTCACACTCACTGCTTCGGTCCTACCGTTATATCCACATTGAAAAGGCTCAAGAACAGGTACAAATTTGAACGTATTTTTCCACTACAAATGTCAAGTTTTGCATTTCCTGTCAAGTCATGAAAATAAACCACAATACATCATTGTGAAGAGGTTAAAAAAAAAAGAGATGCACAATCTCGAAAGAGATAAAGGGATATAGTTCTAATCTTTGTCCTTCTTGCTGGAATGAAACCTAAATAGAAAGTCATTTTGGAACAACAAAAATCGGGATTTAAATTCTTTTCATAAAGCTCCATCAAACTATCACACAAAACGTCCTCGCCGGGTAAATGTTCTAGAGCATAAATAATGAAAGAGATTTTGGTTGCAATAATGACCTACCGAGAGCGGGGTAATTCGCTACCGGGCCATAGTATTTACATAGATTTGACATTTCGCTGTGTGCCGGCCACTCCTCCTAAATACGTCACGATTTCTCTCATGCCTATCACTGCCAATGTGCTATAGTGTGTGTTGCTAGTGTGCGCAGTAACAGAGGTGTGCGTGAGCTGGTCCGAGCTGTCCTTAGGCACGAGTGCTTACAAATGCGAATGCACAGAAAAGATGTACGGAGAAAACCACGTTGTGGGAAGAGTCACTATGAAATGTGATTCCCTTTTCTTTTCTTTTCATAAACAAACACAAAAGCAATAATAATTCTGGACAAAGATTTTCTGTGTAATTAATTTCGTTGGAAGTGATAAATGAAAAAAAGAAGAAGAAATAATTGTATTTTTTATATCCTTTGTGAATTTAGAGCTAGTTAAAACAAAAACAAACAAACAAAAATATTTTTTTTCTCTCACAATGACCGTTATTAAGTAGAACCTGGAGTCTTCTCAGGTTTGTAGTTTGTATATGTGTGTGTATGTATTTCTATAATGACATAAACAAAACAAAACAAACCCGAATTCTTTCATCGAAACGACAACTCTATTAATAACTCCCAGGTGAGCTTAAATATATTCCGTTGTGCCATTGGCCAATATCCATCCCTTCACGGGCAAAACCTTTTTCTGAAGTTTATACTGTACACTTTTGATAGGAACATTTTTCACTGACAAATGGTCTGCACAGGAGTACACATCACAATCTATTTGCCATTGCTCAGACACTATCACCACGAAGACATTGGGTCGTTGCTGGACACAGAATACCTCATTCTCCTTGTAATCTGATTGATTGGTTGTTCTTTAACAAAGCCCGCCAGGTCCTCGCTAGAGAGAACAATCAGACTGAGTTAAATAAGCAACCAGCATTTCTATTGGCCGAATCGTCGTTAACAGATTAAAGCAGCGAGTCATACGCCTAGCGATGGTCTTATTCTCACGTCATAAAAGACGTTATAAAAACACGAATCACTTCCAATTTTACACTCACTGGACACGGTTGAGGGCCTGACTGTATTCCTTTCGTTTCTGACTGGCCCATTATAATGAATGTAGACCTAGATCTACATGGCCACCTGCAAAGTCCAGTCCATTACTGGCCAACACTGAACGGAAAACTCATGGGCTTGACCGTTATATACTTGAACGCAGTATACCTCAGACGCGGTATAGACGCAGTAAATCATTCAGTCACAACTAACTCATCTCTACACAGTAATCGATTTCCAAAGAGCCCTTCGGCATTTTTCTTGTCTGAGCCAGTTTTGTGTGGATACCAAGTCCGGATGATATTCTGCCGGCTGCTACATGGGCTCTCTCTGGGATCTAAACACTCTATAGTGCATCGATTGCTGGCAAAATCAGACAGACAGGATCTTAAATGGATTTTGTAGCTTGTTATAGTACAAAAAAGCATTCCATTCCCACATGATCGCCATTGTTGTAACAAAATGCACCGACTTTGACTTTCGCCATGCGAAACAGCCATTGTTGTAACAAAATGCACCGACTTTGACTTTCGCCATGCGAAACATAACTTATAAGACACACATAAGTATTTATAATATTACTGAATTTTCTGCGCAGTACTCATATACCACACTATCTACGTATAGCACAATTACAGAACTACGTACGTTTGTATGCAAGAAATGATAAAACCGTGAAGTCAAACTCCGACCATTTCGGCGCAAACAAGTGCGTTGCACTCCCACATTATATGCTAACACTAACCACTGCAAAACAATCAGCAGCCATTGCTAGAACGACCTGCTTTCATGATAAAAAAAAAGAAGAAGAAGAAGAAATGACGAACAGGTTGATGATCAAGACCAACTCGACATAGAACTCGCTCCCTACATCTCTCAAGCTTGCACGCAAAACTGGCTCATTCTCATACAGGAACATTCAAGTTGGCAGGTCTCCCATTACCGTGTCTTATCATCAGGAACCGCACACAAAATTAGTTCAGTAAAATAAGTCTAGCTATTCTTCTCTTTGTATAAATAAAATTCCACTCCTTGACATACAGGCGCATCGACAGAGCCAGGCAAACAAAGAGGGCGGAAAGCTGTCCCACAGCCGCTTATTAATGTATCGTTCCCTCTACAGTGGACAAATTCTCTCACCCAACAGGACCTGTTTCCTGCAGAAGACGGACCAATTGGTCGTTATGACTGAGGTGAAAACCAGTTCTAATCACACAAATCATTAATCTTTGGATAGAAGGTTTAACTCTCTCAGAGCCAAACTAATTCCTCACTTTCCTTTACAAGCTGTGATCACAAAGCAGCAAACTGCGGGACTGCGACTATAAAACAAAGAAGAGCTGTCTACAAAGGTTATTTCACAACAGGCCTAATAATTCTGCGAAGATATTTGCAAATCTGCGCTGTGCTAACATGTTGCTTTTTTAAAATTACTTTCAAAATGATCTTTCTCCTCAGTACTTACAAAATTCCACACGGGATGGCACAGCCCTACTCAAATACCTCTTGTGTCTCAACTTTATTTTGTCTCCCCATCACAGCTTGACTAGCCAAGTGTTTTTGTCATCCTGAATTGAAAAATAGCGACATGATTCAACATGGAACAATTTGTTTCTGCCATGAAATGCGGAGAAAAAAACGAAAAGCATACGACCACAAAGAGCTAGCAACAGAGCTCCGACTAACAGAAGAGAACAAAGTTAATACTTAGTAAGTCAGATTATACCGAAGTATTGGATAATACGACGGCTCCCTTCAGTCTGATGAGGTCTGACCTTTCTGAACACCTATACTGTACTTGATTCTAGTCTGAGCATCAGGGCACACACAGCAAACTAAACGAGAGATTTAGACTCTAAAGTTTCCTGCCGTCCGTGCGAACGCCGAGTTAGTACCGTAATAAGAGTTTACATCAAAAGACCTCACTACGTGCTGGTTGAGTCACAAAACTGGCCCTCGGGACAGAGCAGATGCTGAAGTTAGGAGTGAACATTTTCCCAGCTTATACAGTAGCCCTAACACCAGTCAGCCTGAAAATACTCGCACGTGTTTAAAACACCATTCACATTAAATGCACGTTGGCAAGGCTACTACTTAAAATGTAAAACCAACGAAACCTAATGCCGACAGCCTACAGGTAAGCCCACTTCACAAGCTGCGGAAAGCCTTTGGATACATTATAAGAGCGCTCTATAATTATTTTGTTTATAGCATTGAGCATAGGTATAAATAACATCCTTAAACTTTATGATGTCTTAATTACAATTAGCTTTATCAAATTAATGTGGGAATGAAAGAAAAACATAAAACCCCATCCGATTTTTTTTTCTCTCATTTCGACTCGTTTACAGAATTCCATCGAAAATAATAGGAAGTATCTGCCACTCAAATTAGAAAAATATTACTCATATGCCCGTGAGATTTGTCACATTTATAAGGATTTCCTGCCTCCTCCATCCTTCAGGGATTAGTATGAATGACTAACTTCCAGCAAAGTTGGCGTGGGCGGCCAGGAGTTAACGAGGCCAATGAAGCACTGGGAGAACGAGTTCTTTTATTTCAAGGAACCCGGCTATAGGACGCTCCTTGTCACTCGCTCTTACTACATCATATGTCAGAGTCAACTGTCACTTTTTTGTGAGCTCGCTGCCTAAACGTTTGCTGATGACCCACTTTATATCACACTGAACTAACGGACTTATTCACTCTCTTCTCTTTAGGGGCTTTTGTAGAAGATTAAATTATTTTAATTGCTGTTGTTGTAGTTGTTGTTGCTGTTGTTGTCGTAAGTTGTTGTTGTTTTTAATTTCATTCTCATCTGTCATCTGTATGTGATTTGTGGTCAGCATGAACTGCAATGCTGTTTACACGATTGAAAGGAAACGACTTAATACGGCCAAAATATAAAGTTTTGCCTGTACTTTGGATTGATTTTTCTATTATCTATCTATCTATCTATCTATCTATCTATCTATCTATCTATCTATCTATCTATCTATCTATCTATCTATC